>VDFB02059993.1:0-47492 GCA_007258455.2 Sequoia sempervirens
TAATAGAAAAATAATGTATGCATGATATTTAGTGATTATACAATTAGACATAAAGTTTCAAAGTAGGAAAACATGCACATTTAACAAAAAAACTATATAGAATATAAATTTGATACATAGAAGTACACAGAGTATGTTTAATTCTGTAAGTATGTATGTACATATATGTCATCTCAAAACAATGTTTACAAAATTTAGATATGCCATCTCAAGAAAATCTCAAACTCATGCCTAGAATGTAGTAGGTCTTCACACCACCTGATATATAAAAGGTACAAGCAATATCAATGAAATCATCAAAACATACATATTTTAATTTATATAAAACTATCTATATGTACATAACTCAAGTACCTGCATTTAAAAGTATTCGAGGTTGAATGCAGGCATCCTCTCCTTTTTGTTTCAAAGTATGAGATCAATGCAGTGATGGCTTTAGGATACAAAAAATGACAATAAATCAATTTAACTATTTATGTCAAGCAATATCAATATGTAATCAAAACATGTATTTAAATATAGTTTAACTGATAGTTACCTATTTTTACCAAGTATTCCATGTTGTCTAGGTTGAATTTGCATGGACTAGATCCTTTTGTGATTATGCCTTAAGGATATATAAAAGAACAATTTAAATCAATTTCAACTAATAACACACTTGACCAATGTCCAAACATGTATTTAATGTATTTAAAAAGACAAAATAAAACCAAAACTATATTTACCTGTATTTACTTAGTCCATTGTACCATCTGCATCCTCTCTTTTTTGCAATGCATCTATGATTGCCTCATGCTCTTCCATAGAAATTGACCATGGTAATTTTTGAAGGTCTTCACGATAGCTCTAGTTTTATATTTGTTGCCACCACCAAATGTAATGCATAATCTTTTATGTGTTTTCATAGTCTTGAATGCTGCGTAGACCATTCTTTCTTCTCAAGTATTTTATTGTAAAGTGCCAACAACCACCATAGATCCTATTGGAAAACATGTTCAAAAACCACCATCAAATAGCTATAAAATTTTCTTTAGAGGATCAAAGACTTGTTCTAAAAATTTGCTTAAGGGGATCAAAAACTTGTTATCAAAATTTGCTTAAGGGGATGTCTTAAGGGGATCACCGTACCTGTTGGGTAATGATGGCCATCATCATCTTCTCGAGGTGCTATTAACTTATGTTTAGTTTCCACAGCGAGCCAACCAATGTCTGTTTGCTCTTCATTCCCTCGGTGCAATAGCGCATACACATGTCACGCCAACAAAATTGATTTAATAGCGTGCATATCCATATAACTAATTTAGTATTAAAAAAATAGCAATAAAGAAAAATAAAATGAAATAAATTAAATTAAAATTACCTTCTTGTACAAGGTCCTGAAACCGATCATAATCTTCAGATGCAAACAATTGATCATTTTTCTTCAATAGTTATTTCATATTGATTATGTGCTTCTCACAGTGTCAGCGATCTTATTTGCCAGCTGTTCAACCCGATACGTATTTTCACAAGCTTCCCAATTTCTGAGATACAAAATGGCAAAAACATGCAAGCTCCCTTGTCCAAATAGTCCATGTGCTTGCTGTCGCACTCTAAATGAATGCCATTTAGTAAGATCCACTAATTGTCTCACAATCAACTCTAGATACAATGTTTTCTTCTTCCACCAACCAAGATCAATGAAATGCAATAAGAGTATTAATCACTTTCGAAGACAGTCACGGATAATCTTCTATTACACCAATCCACAATCTCATGTGCATTTTTTAATTTTACTGAATCCTCGAATTTTAATTGTTCTCTAGCAAGAATTCTTTTGACACATGCACCAGCTCCATCATGTTCTCCTTTACCATGCCCAGCTTCAAAAAACTCCATATATGTTGGACATTAAGTTCCTTGTGAACCCTACTTAACTTGATAGAACATTCTAGCATTTTTGAGCGCCGGTACAATTATCGACCATATGGGGTGTTCTTTCATATGGATTCCTCTTTCTTTTAAATTTCTATAAAATATACTAAAGCGATTATTGAACAAACTCATTGAATGTAGCAGATTGTCACTCGAATAAAATGATACTCCCTCAAAACTTTTCTATCATCCTCAGGTGCTATCATGCATGTCTATAAACAATATGGACAAACATGGCTAGCGAATTATAATATTGAGATTGAGATTTCCTCTTACTTGATGAGTATAATTCTCATAAAATCAACCAGCTGAAAGTATAGTACCAATTGGAAATGTGTTTCTACATGCGCGAAATTGGCCATCAAGCCATCGAGCATGTTCAAAGTGCATAACATATTTTGGTACAATTTTATTATTAAATTCTCTCATAAATGCATGCACGCTAACTTTTTCTGTAACTAAATCATAACGCTTTCCTATTTTTCCATCTTTTAAAGAATAGTGAACATTCCTAAATCTTTGGACATCTACTAATTGTTGTCCAAAATCATGATCAACACTTACATGCAAACAAATTCTTAAAAATGAAAGATTTCCACAGCTAATGCATTGTCCAAAAATACAAGAACTTAAATAAAATAACTTATCATTAGATTTTTCTACAAAACAAACCTAAAATAAACTCTCTTATTGATCTGTGTGGCATCAACAACACAATCCTGTGAGTAATCATGTTAGAATGCAAGGGCAACGATATCGTAAAAAAAAATCATAAAATAACGAAATTGAACATGTATTTTACAACAACAAGATATTCGTTGCTTATTAATTTTTACATACCAAGGTTTACATTTTTCAAAAGACCTTTGACTTATTTTAATATTACAGGTAACACCGAATCGCTACAAAATTTTCTATAAAATTCAGGTTTGTGTTGTATCTAATAGGTGTTTTGGGTGAGGATCGCGGACTTTGGACCCCACCCTTAATTTTAAAACATCTCTAGCATTAGATGAAAACCTAGTATTATCATGCCAAAAATTTTCGATCAAAGATTTAATTTCAACACTCAATTTTATATCAGACCTGGTAGTCGTCCACTGAAACTCCAACATTGATTGATAGGATTATTTTCTATACTTTCTTCTTTTTGCTGCTCTTAGTAATGTTTTAGGATGCATTTTTAAAACTTCACTAATATTGCTTACCATTCTTTTATTCAAAGTTGTTTTATTAACTATAGTAGTAGTTATAGCTCTTCTTGCTGCGTTTTTATCTTTAGATTGACTATTTTTTCCAATAGATTGAATGGCACTAGCAACAGTAGACATAACATGTTTTAATGATTGATCTTTTCTTTTTGGTTTAACATAAAAGCCTAATTTTCATTACTTTCCTCATTTTTGCATTCTCATCAATTGCATCATTAGTTGACATTGAAATGCAATATTTCTACGATAAAAGAATTCGTGTATATTCTATTCGCATGTGTTCTTATTTGCCTCCAAGAAATTTTGATCAGAAGATTATCTAAACACCACTTCCAATTTTAAAAAAGTATTTTCATTAAATTCAACATCAAATTCTAAATTTTCATCTTCATTTTCATCAACAAAACAGTTTTCATTTTCATTTTCATTTTCATCAACAAAACGGTTTTCATTTTCATTTTCATCTTCATTTTCATTAACAAAACGGTTCTCATTTTCATTTTCATCAACAAAACGGTTTTCATTTTCATTTTCATTTTCATCAAAAATATAGGTTTTGTTTTCATTTTCAAGAAAATGATCATTTTGATTTTCATTTGCAACAAAAGATTTTTCTTTTTTGTTTTCAACAAATTCTATAAAAGTTTCATTTCTTTGAATATAGTCAATGTCAACATCATTATATCCAGCTTCTTGTAAATCTTCTACAAACAAATTTACCATGTCACTAACATGTGGATTTGAAGACGTACCTGGATTTGTGTATATTGAAACATTCTCCATAGCATTCAAAGAGGGATTTGAAGACATAGTAGGACTTGTTTGTATAATCATATTCTTCTCCAAATTGACTCCTTGCAAATTAGCTTCATCTACAACTATGGTATCTTCAATGTTTTCATCTTCAATAGTTGTTGAATTGGTTGTTCCACCATCGTTCATTGATTTTATTCTCATTCTTCTTTCTCTTTGTCTTTGTCTCTCTTTTTCTTTATTTGCTTCAACTTCTTGAGGAGTCAATGTCTTTCTTCTCTTATTACGAAATTTATCTCCCATAATTATAAAATTCTCAAGCACAAATGAATGTTAATAGTGAAATACTTCAAAATATTGAATCCAAATTGGAAGTTGAATACCTATTACGCAAAATTCTTCCTCTTGTGTTCCTCAAAACAAATAGAAAACTACCACAATTCCACTTTAAAAATTGTTTTCTTTATGCTTCCTTTGAAAAATTCAATCCATATTGCAAATTTCACTTCAAAAATGGTGTAGATGATGCTCCCTTTGATAAAATCAACAAAAAATCAAATTGACCACCTGTAAATACAATAACTTATGAAAAATAATTGATTTTCAGTACTCTCGGCCGTACATATCAAGTTGCAAAGTTGCAGAGTTGACAGTAATTGTCAACAGTGTTTTTAAATAATATAAAACGGGATCCCGTCTATAAAACGCGATCCCGTTTATAATAAAACGGGATCCCGATTACCAAACGGGATCCCACTCCATTATTGGGATCCCTTTTACTAAAATCAAGTCTGTGAGCCGTTGTAAAGGTAATGGGATCCCGTCTTATAAACGGGATCCCGTTACCTTTACAACAGTCGAAATCAAAACGGGATCCCGATTATAACACGGGATCCCGTTTATTAGTAAACGGGATCCCGTGTTATAATCGGGATCCCATTTTTTGAAATTTGAATTTGGTTTTGCATCGTGGGCGGGTTTTTGCCAAGTTTTTCGGTTCGGGAAAAGCTTTGGAAGTCTGAACCTAAGCCTTCAACCTGGTTTGACCTGCAAATTGAAGGCCCTAACAATGTCAAAGCAAAATATCAACTTTGGACATATGGCTGACGACCTTTTTTCAAAAATTTTCTGACAAAATGAAAACCCATTTTAGATCAAACAATGCAGATTCTAAATATATAATTTGTTTTGCAATTGAATTATTATTTGTATTTTTCAATTAATTTATAATAAAATTGGTGCATAAACTTTAAATATCAGAGTTTTTTACTATTTGAATAACTTTTGATCAACATAACATTTTGACAAACGGATTGCACGAGAGCAAACTTCAGACAATTCTTTTCAATTTAAAAAAAAAAATCAAAAAATGATAAGTTTAGGTCATCTTATGCATGTCGTACATGACGATTTTTCAAAACAACAAATTTGCCTAATAAAAAATTAACAAAAAAAAAATATTCAATAAAAAATTACAAAAAAATATCAAGAGCAAGGTTCAGTGAGTCATAAAACTTTTCCCAAAAGGATTTAGAAAAATACGATAATTTAAGTCAAAATATGGATGTCGTACACGTGCATGGTATGGTACAAAAAAATGACTTTTAAATAGTGGTTTTTTGAAATGCCTATTGAAACTCAATTTGTACAATCTGGGTATTGAAATAAATTACATATTTGGAAACTAGACTCCGAGCACTACATTTTATGATTAGTGACTTTTTTAAAGATTTCATCTCTAAGTGCTTCAAATTTTAAGGTCAAATGTGTCAAATACTAAAAATCAGGGAAAACACTTCCACTTTTTGGCCAAAAAGCGGACTCAACTTCTTGCACACACCCATACTAATTAAATAATGTACACAATTTGAAAGGGGTGATCCCACAAAGTTTGTTTACAATTTTTGGGAGATTCTGATTTTTGCCGAAATCACATATTTTTAGAAAATATAATGATTTAAGCCTTAAAAATTTCCATTTAAAGCATTCCAATTGAAGAGGGTTTGATCTAACTACCTTAGATCAAACTCCCTTGGATAGAACCTTACTAGTTTTAAACGATACCTATAACAGAGTCTCCTTTACACCTATTAAAATGTTGATAAAAAACCACTTTTGATTTACCTTTTGGGGGATCAAATGAATTCATTTAAAATTTATTTTTTGTATGTAGTCCTTATTATAAGCTTCCCAAAAAGTATAATTTTAAATAAATTTAATTTTATTATTATATTTATTTTTTATTTCTTGTGAATGTAGGTTTTTCGCTGAAAATCAAGGTCTTTGTTCTGCACATGTGGAAAAATAGAAGATTATTAAAATTAAATTTTGAAAAATATGAGTGCACCAGATATTGAAGTGCTTTATCCAACAAGAAAAAAAAATTAATTTCGATATATTCAAGAAAAGTTGTGTTATACAGTTCGCTTATGTCTGAATTGTAATTGGTTTGACTTCGAAACTTGATTAAGGAAAAAATATTCAATAAAACACTATGAAACCAATTGGAAGCACTAGATATCATAGTTACAAATCTAAATTCAAAAAATTATAATTTTATCCTTCATGGAAAAAAAATTATGTGTTATGCGGTGAGCATCACTCCTTAAAAATGGTGTTTACTGAAAAAAACTAGTTTTCGAAGGAGATGGAAAAATAAGTGCAATTTGATTCCAAAATTTTTGAAAAAAATATATTTAGAATCTACAAACAAAATTTCACAAATCACTAGTTTGCATCATCTTCAAATTCCTCACGGTTTAGCTGTTATAGGTTCCCGAAACTGAAGATTTAGTTAGAAAAAATAGTTCAGTGTCCAATTTGGCCAAAAATTGTAAACCAGTATTGTGGGATCACCCAAAGTTATAAATCACATTGAACATGCACAAATTCAAAATACATTTCATTTGAAGACACATTCAATTTAAAACATTAAAAAATCCATAGCATGAAAATTTAGACTAATTTATGTTGTAGAATTTATACAAACAATTACAACCTCCCCTACAACATGTACATTAAATTATACAATTAAAGTCATGTACACATGTACCCTTGATTAAATTATCACTTTATCTTAAAGTTTGATTTCAACATAATGGCTTAATTTAAAATCTTTAAATAATAATATCAAGGTCCTACTTCATTGATTTGATAAGTGGAAAAATTATAAATGCATTAAGTATAATTTAATGAGCTACTTGATCATAATTTATTGTTGGCATTTCCTGATTGTGTGATTTTGGGAAGGTGATATTTTGATTTAATTTATAACTATTTATTTCTATAGTTGTTTTTCTTAACTAGCCTATATTTCCTTACTAGTTTGAGAAGATAATCATGGCTATTTCAAAAGTTTCTCAGGTTTTGCTATTATATATTTGATAGACATATTTATAAGTCTCAAACATTGTCACTTTTGAAAGTTTCAAGTATTAGGTCCATGAAGAGGAATATATAAAATTATAAGTTGTCCATTCCTTTTCATTGTCTATTATAGACCATGAACCTTGAAATTTTATTGCAATAAAATTGATTTTGAGAATTAGAGCCAATAAGCATATTCATATAAAATTTATTTTATGATAGAGATTTTAATTTAATTAAATCATGTATATTCAATTGGTTTTGTGTTGACTTCTAGTAACCATATGGTATCATTTTCCTTGCAAGGTTAAAATTGAGTGGTAAATTGTACTTGCCAAGCCCATTTTGATGAAATTTGATACTTGGTTTTGAGTTCCTTAGAGGTATGTATAAGAACATAGATAAAAAATTTAGGGACTTGTTGTGCACCTAAGCATGAAGATTATGAACATAGGTGAATATTGCTAAAGAAATTGAACAAGGACTTGGAAAAGTGAGCACACCAAGCATTTGAAGATTTGTTAGAGGTTACTAATGCAATCTTGGGCTCACTAATAAATATTATTAAGACCATATTTGAAACAAGTTATTATTTCCTTGACATTATAAATAGACTTATCTAGGGATTATATGTGATTTCAGGGCTAGTAAAAAGACAACAAATCTAGACATTATAAATCTAATTTAGGTTTAGGTTTTAGGGTTTAGGTCCTTGGATTAAGGGTTTTAGTTTGTAGGTCTACTTTTTTTGGAACCTAGGGTTTAGGGTTTTGATTTATAATTTTTGTGTCCAATTTACATTAAATTCTAGTTAATTTAGGTATAGATTTTATGGTATTCAATTTACAATTTAACATTTTTGGTTTGGCAAGATGTTTTTGGTTTTAAATCTAATAAAAAACTATAAAATATTCAACGTAAAACAAACAAAACAAACAAAAACTAAATAACAATTACAAAACAAAAATGCAAGCTATAAAGAAAAAAAGCAGAATTCAACAAACCTGGAGGCTATTGAGGTTGGTTGTGTCGACGGGAGGAGGTATCAATGAAAATTAGGTTGAAATGGGCCCTCAGGAACGCGTATGCAAAATTAGCTCTCCCTTAAGGTCGTCAACCAAACTGTAGTGAGAAAATGAATAACACAACCATCTATTTAAAAAATTAATAGATTTAATAAATGTGTATGTGTTATAAAATGCATACACATTAGTAACATATACGCGTTTTGTAACGCATATGTGTTTTTGGGGCGTACTTGAATCCAAACGCATACACGTTCAGATTTACGCTTGAGTACTTGATCTAAAACGTGTATGTATTTTTTTAAAACGTGTATGCATTTCTTGCAATTTTTTTTGTTTTGGCTGGAACTTCCCCTCTTCATGTGGTGAACCACATATTTTTGGGTTCCTATGTACTTCTCTAGCTCTTCTAGGATTTTTCACCTAAAAGGAGAGAGATAGGACCAAAAATGCTAAGGGTTCATTCAAATTACGATGTGTATGATGTTATTTAAGTTAAATGAAGTGAAGGAAATGCTATTAAGTGATCTAAAAGACTGATTATGAATGAAAAATCTAAGAATTATGCTATGTTGTAAAACACATTGTGTATTACAAAATCACCTAGAAATGAATGCAAAACTAAACAAAATTGAAAGTGTGGACCTATAACCTTGAAGGAGATTGGAAGTTGCTTCTGAAACACTAATGATGTTGATTTTCAGTCCTGGAGAGACTCATTCACCATTTTGGGTGAATTAGTCCCAATTTTGTCAAATTGTACCGGAACCTGTTTTTGACAAAAGGGTATCCAAAAATGTAAAAATCCAAAAACTGACCTTGGGGTGGGACTCATTCGCCACCCATGGAAAATGAGTCCACTTTTGAATTTCTATATTTTCAAAGGTGGATTCTGAAGCTTCCAATTTGCACTTTGATGCCCTATAGGTTTCTGCTTTTGAAACTCTGATTTACAAGTCTAAAAATGAGATTTTGGTGATATTTTGACTTGTTGAATGAGAAGAAGACTTGAGAAACCTTGCAACTTGATACTTAATAATTTCCAAGCTTCCAAGAGTCCTAAATATGCAAACACACAAGGCAAGAGAGAGAGAAGTTGAATGTTAGGGGATGGGGGTTTGACCCTTTGATTTATAGGTCTGAAAATGAGATTTTGGTGATATTTTGACTTGTTGAATAAGAAGAAGACTTGAAAAACCTTGACACTTGATCTTTAATGATTTCCAAGCTTCCAAGAGTCCTAAATCTACAAAAACAAATGGAAAGAGAGAGAGAAGTTGAATGTTAGGGGATGGGGGTTTGCCTTGGTCAAACCCCATTTAGGTAATTAAACCAAAATGATGAAAGAATGGAATGAAACATGCAATAATGGAATATATTAGCTTGCCATGATGATAAATCTTGAAATTCTGTAGCACAACATGAAGATTCAGCCCTTGAATGTCTTTAGAGGCTTTCTTAATGACTTGCAATGAGAAAACCCTAAGGTGCTTGACTTGAGATGAAATATTGGTGGACGAATATGTGAATTAAGTTAATGGATGTAAAAATGAGTTAAGAGAGGTAATTTTATAGGAAATTCACCTTATTTGCCCGTTAATTGGATCCCTAAGGCCGTCATGGAGCAAAATTAAACTTAAAACCTATTTTTTCCCGTTTAAAACCTTAAAAATGGCTCAAATGGGACTCATTTTCCACTAATGGCGAATGGGTCCCACAAGGGCCATTTTTGCTAGCTAGAATGCCAAGAAGTAAGAAAATTAGGCATATATGATGACTATGTCAATTATTTGATCAAATTATGCCTCGAGATGCACAATATGGATGAATAGGGGCCTATTAATGATGATGTAAAGAGTAATTAGGGCTTGGGACACAAAATTCAATGTGAAAGTGTGAATAAATACACTTTACAACACTGAAATGAGGTCCACACATCCTAGAAAGGCACAACATCCAATGTGAATGTGTAAGACACATTACAACACTATTTTACCATTAATTTTATTTTAGAAACCTTCTAGATTGATGTAATAATGTTATTAAACACATTTTGTAATGTTGAATTAGGGAGAAATAATTTCATTAGGTCTAGAAAAGCGTGAAAGTATCTTACAACACTTTACAAAACCTTCACAAGACGCCATTAAATTTTTTTTTATTTAATTTGAAAGGGTCCAAGACCTAGTGTGGATTCATAAAATGCCTCACAACACCTGAATCAAAGCCTCATTTAAGTCCAATTAATCATGAATTAATCCCATGTCAAGCAAAGGGTACTTTTTTCTACAACACATTTAGCCCCCACTTTAGTGAGAGGATGAACTTGCTTCAAACTCACACTAAAGTAGACATTCAAGAAAGATCCACATGTAGGTCAAGCCCCCAAGATACAAAAACATGCAAAGGTAAGATGGAAAGAAAGATGGGGTGGAAAAGATGTACTCACTCGAGGGCCACAAAACTTCAAGTCGTCTATAGGGTGAGAAGGCCACAACATACTCACTCTGGGGCCACAAAACATCTGATCATCCGCGGGGTGAAAAAGCCCAAAAAGGGTAAGATACATATACTAGTTGGTATGCACTTACAAACACAAAGGTGGCTATGGGGAAAAGTCATGCCACTACGTGGGCTTCTTGCTCAACCATATCAAAGTTACACCTACCAATAACTTTAATAAGGTGCCACAAAGATTTTCGAGCTCCATGACGTAAGCAAAACTTTGTATGCTTGACACTCATAGACATTGTTAATGAAAAATAGTGTAAGGAATGTTCAAAGGGACTTTTCTTTGTTCGTGCAAGGTCTCATCTTAGGGGACATTGTGCTTAACCTCTCCAAGAGAGGATGTGCTAAAATAAGTATCATGCTCTTGGAGGAAATCAAGCCCATTGACTCCACCAAGAAAAGAACACATCACAAGAAGAAAGGAATCGCACAATGAAATGCGAGTGGTGATGTATGCTCCCCACTTTAAAGCAGTTGTGAGCACCCATACTATGAGAAATTGCTTTAAAGTAGGAGAAGAGAGAAGAAGACATGAGAGCTTACTCGAAAATCCCTATGCCAAGTCATATGTTTCCGATAAGCTACATCATGAAAAAGGGGATTATGTCATATGTGATCCAACTTAAGGCATGTCGTCCACATCCCAAGATTTCTCTTAAGTATTCATGAAAGGTTAACAAATAGCCAAAGGAGGAAATGACAAATTACATATGAGGACAAGGCTACCGAACCCCTTTCCCCCACTTAGTGTAGGACAAAGGTGAGCCGAAATGATTAATGAGATGCATGCTAGAGTGAAAATAAATAGAAATTAGAGGAATGAGGTGCCCCCAAATAGGGAAGCATACCAAACTCTTGAAAATGTTATATTTTATGACTCAAGGAATTACATTCATTAGTGGAGTGACCATGAACTCTATGATATGCACAAAATGAAGTCTTGGAATAACATTTTTTTTGAGTTATGGGAGGGAGGGTGATCAAGTGATCTTGAAGGAGTCTTGAAAAGATACCCTCTTGATCAATGGTAGAAGGGAGTCTTGTGGTGGGTGTGAAAGATACATCTTTCTTAATAGTAGATGTCATACTTATGCAAGACTCTGTAGATTGCGAGATTTTGTTCTCTCCATTATAGGAGGATACAAAATCTAACGAATTCAAATCATGAGCGTTTTGCGAGATGAAATTGACATTAAGCAAAGGAATAGTTGTGTTTTGCATGTTTGGTAAAGGATGATGTTCAAGACCATTAGTTGTTAAGGATGATTTGGAAGGGTGTTGTGTGATAGTGTTGATGGTGGGTGAATGTTTTGCGATCTCTATTATAGGACAATAATTGAGACCATGAGTTGTTTGTTGTGTGAGGGGGTCTATAGGATTGTGGATACCTTGTTCTCAAGCACCACATCCTTTTCCACTATATCCCTGTTGTTTCATAAGCTCATAACCTTTTCCATAAAGCATTTTCATGGCTTTTGGATCGGGTGGTTGTCCGTTATTGTGTCCGTAAAAGGTTGTTGCGTAGTTTGCTTCTTTGTCTAAAGTGGTTGAGGTGGATGCTTTCAAAAGGTCTTCTGAAGTTGGTGTTGACATGATTGTTGTGTCTTTTCCTTTTTTGAATATTTGTGGATGATTTTGTATGTGCCCATGAAGTCATGCTCAAAATCCAAGGAAACCCAATCATCATCCAATAATGTACAGTGTGATGTTCAATGTGTTTGTCATTTTGTTGTGTAGGTTCCACTTGTGTGGTTGGTCTTAATGTGTTTAAGGGGTTATCTTTGGTATTGTAAAGTTGTAAGACATTATAAAGTTCACGGTCAACGTTAAGGGTGTATAATTTCCTATTGTAAATTTATTTCATTTTGCGATGAAGAGAGGAGGGAACGTCATTCATGGCATGGATCCACTGTCTACCTAAGATAAGATTACATGAAAGTTCATAAGGCATGACATGGATTGGTGTATTTAAGGTGACCACTCCAACTTTAAGAGGCATAATGATTACCCCGAGTGGTTTCTTTTCGACATTGTAAAATCCCTTAATAGATAGAGAGTTAGGTCGAATGGTGGATCTATGAATGCCAAGCTTATCCAAAAGATAGTTTCTTTAAGAGCATAACCATTGTCTACAAGAGTTCTCTTTATGCCTATTGTGTGGTATTGAGCGATGATCATGAAAGCTTCATTTTGGTTTCGCAACTCTAAAGGAGGGAGCTCATGTTGACGGAAAGTAATGTTGAGATTTGTGCTATGGATTAAAGCTGCCACATCATTTAGAGTTGTACTAGGAGGAACTGCAATTTGTTGTAAGGCTATTTGAAGAATAGTGTAGTAATTTGGTGAATTTTGAAGTAAATCCCAAAGGGAAATTTTTGCAGCAGTATTTTTTAATTGTTCAACAAGATCATACTCCTTTGTGTGTGGGATGCAACAAGGAGCACTAGGCGAATTGGGTAAAGGTAAATAGGTTGGTGTTGGTTGCGGCAGTTGCAGATTATTGCGAGTGTTATATGTATGACCAATGGTACTATAACTCAGTTGTTGCGATATATTAGTATTAGTTGGGTAGAGGATGATTTGAGGTTTGTTTTGAGTTTGTTGCTTGTGTGATGGTGGGTAAAGAATTAGGGGATTCTTTGGATGTCCCATGTGGTATGTATGTAGTTCATTGATGGAGGGGGATCAAATGGACACTTGTGCATTCATAATCCTAGCAGTGTTGGTTTGATGTATCTCTAAGGAAGGACAATCGAGAATCACCGTTTTAGCTAAGGAAGATACATTATTATTTTTGTCATTTTCTAGAACCACGATATTCTCCCTAGAAGGAGATATTTTAGGAGAGCAGTAAGCCACATATTCTTGACAAGTAGGGCTAGGTTCTTCCAAAATGACTTCATCGCTAATAGGGGAATGATCAATGATAGGAGTGTCAAGAGGAAGATGATTAGGAGGTGTTAGTTGAATGTTGATTGTCATTAAGGTCTCATTCTCTTGTGCTATGTTTTCTACCCAACTAGGAGAGCTTGCAATATGTTCATCCAAGTTTGAAGTGTGTAAAGTAGCTTCATCACAAGTGAGGGAGGCATCAAGAGAAGGACCACTATGGTATTCAAATAGATTATCCCAAAGGGTAGAAGCATTAGGGAAGGGAGGGTCAAGATTCTCATGACGCTTAATAGGAATTTCTTCTAATACCAACTTGTCCTCTTGATATTGAGGGGGGATATTAGGAGATGGAAAAGTTTGATTGCCATGGTTATGGAGATTAGATAAGGTGGTATTCAGGATTTCATCTTCTAGTTTTCTAATGTCTTCCGAAGGCTAAAGAGGAGAGGGACAATCAAGATTCATAGTACTTGTAGCTCCTTTCACCAAAATACCTTCATCACTAATAGGAGAGATATTGGGAGAAGAAAAAGTATGAGTGTCATGATTGTCTACACTTGCATCCTCTTGTGTTATTATATTCTTGCAAATCCGATAAGTACTAGGAGGGTATGCAAAATGCTTATCAAATATTTTACTTTGTTGTCCTAGATTATGTTCATGAAAAAAAGAATCATACAAGCCACTTGCTATTCTAGAAAAATGAAATGATTTAAGATAACACATACTAACATGAGAAAGTAAATAAAAGGCAATGCAATAACTTAAAATTCAATTCAATTTTCAGATATGAAACAAGGTAATGTTCTGATTATACTATGTACCAAGTAGAAATGACATGAAAAATGTAAAATGCAAAATAATGCAATGCATGAAATGAGCTATTTGAAGTGAGATCTAGTGATATGCATGCTACAGAAATGCAACTAACTGATATAGGTAGGTTAAGGCATCAAACAAAAGCTGAAAAACAAAGTTTTCAATTCTATAAAATGCAGTTTCAAGGGCTAAAAGGGACTGATTCGCCCAAGGTGGCAAATGAGTCCCAATATGGACTTTTTTCAGAATTTTCAAATTTTTTTGAGGGATTTTTATGGTTTCTAAGTGCTATGGTGTAGACCTAATTGAAAAATGCAGAATTTTAGAGAAGTGAAATGAATTGAGATGCTAAAAATGCAAGGAAAATGCACTTTTGTTTTATGAATGCAAAATTTGAAACCTAGTATGCTAATTAACTAATGCAAATCCTAATGCAAAGTTAATGCAAGGCTAGATCTATGATGAAAGACTCCAAAATCAGATAAGAAAGTGTTTGAAAAGAAGGTTCACCAAAATGAACCATAGATTTTTGGGTTCCTATGTACTTCTCTAACTCTTCTAGGGGTTTTCACCTAAAAGGAGAGAGATAGGACCAAAAATGCAATATGTTAGAACCTCAAATATATATATTTAAAAGGTCCCAAAAAATTGTATAGGAGATTTAGTAAAGTTTACAACCTCGAATGATATGACCTCATGATCACACACTTGAGATTTCCCATGCATAAAAGTTGACGATGTCTCAGGTGTGCCCGCCATGGGTTATCACATGAAATCCCTGCATATAGATACAATAATGCATAGATCATTCACACATGTGTACAAATTAAAATTAAATTAGATCTACGATGTGTATTTAATTTAAAATTAAAAAACTTTTGAAAGCACACACCTGAGCTGATGATGACTTAGGAGTGCTCACCGCAAAGTCTTGTGGTTGGTCAGTACTCGGTATCGCATGACCTCCCTACATCTAGATACAATATATCATTTCACACATGTGTAAAAATTCAAATTAAATTAGATATGTCCACATAAATTAAAATATATATTGGTTTGTACTTGACTAAAAGGTGAGCCCAGTTCTACAACACTCGAAATACAAACACAATCATATTGAGATTCAAGCATCGTGTGATCATGCATCTACACCGAACACTTCTTGAATTAATATTATTTATATATATAATTTATTGTTATTATTTACATGAATTTTGCACATTTCAAACAAAATATTTAAATGTGCCTAAGTTCAAAAGATGTACATACATGTGTAGGATGATTCTCAAAATGTAGTAAATCCATATATGACTTCGTCCTAGATGCATGTGGGTCACCTGAAGTGGATGCCTGAGTATGCCCATAGCCTGAGCCTCCATGCTCTCTATTTCCCACTTCAACCACCGCATGTGTAGTTTGATGAGTGAGATGTCTTGAAAGAGAACTCAATGCTCCTAATGTCGACAACATCCTCTACTATTGAAATACAACAAGAACACCAAGAGAAGGAGGAGAAACAATAGGAGCAATCGGAGCATGTCACTGAGGATCGACATGTGCTCCTCATCTATGTTGGGGCATGCCACGCCTAGCTCCCTGAAATGACCTCATATCAAAATAGTTGGGTTTTAAACCCAACTCAAACTCAATCCATAACTTTCTCAAAAATTAAAGGGGCACCTTATAATTGCCATGTGGTGGAGTATCAAACACCATCCACCATCTATCCCAAAAATTTGCATCTATCTATGAGTGTCTACACCATTAAATTGAAATTCATTTTTTGGTGGGTGGAATTGGTTCATTTGTTTGGGGGCTAAAAAAATGTTGGAAAATGGCTTGTTTCATAATTTTAAAGTTATAGATTTCTTTATAAGGCAATCCATCTACATAGAATTTTCTCCTCTCTTCTCTCCATTGATGTAACCTATCTAGGTCTGCATCAATAGATCAAACAGAATCGACAACAATTTACATTGAAGATGCAAACTATGCGAGATGGGGGGAGATATTAGGCTCATTTTTTATCAAATCTATATTTTCCTGAATCACATTAAGGTTTTCTCTAATGCTCTCTCTTAACTGAGCTTGATATACTATAGGGCATGGAGGGTTAGGAGGTGGAGAGGGTGGAGATGTGGAGTTTTATTTTGGTGGCGGATTTGGATGTATGGGATCTTTAGGTTGTTCATTAGGTATAAAATCCTCTATGTTAAATTCAGGCTCCATGTTTAATTAAATGGCAATTGCATGTTAAGCAATTAAAAAATATATATCAACATAGTAATTAAATAATGTACACAATTTGAAAGGGGTGATCCCACAAAGTTGGTTTACAATTTTTGGGAGATTTTGATTTTTGCCAAAATCACATATTTTTAGAAAATATAATGATTTAAGCCTTAAAAATTTCCATTTAAAGCATTCCAATTGAAGAGGGTTTGATCTAACTACCTTAGATCAAACTCCCTTGGATAGAACCCTACTAGTTTTAAACCATACCTATAACAGAGTCTCCTTTACACCTATTAAAATGTTGATAAAAAACCACTTTTGATTTACCTTTTGGGGGATCAAATGAATTCATTTAAAATTTATTTTTTGTAAGTATGTATTCCTTATTATAAACTTCCAAAAAAGTATAATTTTAAATAAATTTAATTTAATTATTATATTTATTTTTTATTTATTGTGAATGTAGGTTTTTTACTGAAAATCAAGCTCTTTGTTCTGCACATGTGGAAAAATAGAAGATTATTAAAATTAAATTTTTAAAAATATGAGCACCAGATATTGAAGTCCTTGATCCAACAAGAAAAAAAAAAAATCGATATATACAAGAAAAGTTGTGTTATACGCTTCGCCTATGTCTGAATTGTAATTGGTTTGACTTCGAAACTTGATTAAGGAAAAAATATTCAATAAAACACTATGAAATCAATTGGAAGCACTAGATATCATAGTTACAAATCTAAATTCAAAAAAATTATAATTTTATCCTTCATGGAAAAAAAATTATGTGTTATGCGGTGAGCATTACTCCTTAAAAATGGTGTTTACTGAAAAAAACTAGTTTTCAAAGGAGATGAAAAAATAAGAGCAATCTGATTCCAAAAATTTTGAAAAAAATATATTTAGAATCTACAAACAAAATTTCACAAATCACTAGTTTGCATCATCTTCAAATTGCTCACGGTTTAGCTGTTATAGGTTCCCGAAACTGAAGATTTAGTTAGAAAAAATCAGTTTAGTGTCCAGTTTGGCCAAAAATTGTAAACCAGTATTGTGGGATCACCCAAAGTTATAAATCACATTGAACATGCACAAATTCAAAATACATTTCATTTGAAGACACATTCAATTTAAAACATTAAAAAATCCATAGCATGAAAATTTAGACTAATTTATGTTGTAGAATTTATACAAACAATTACAACCTCCCCTACAACATGTACATTAAATTATACAATTAAAGTCATGTACACATGTACTCTTGATTAAATTATCACTTTATCTTAAAGTTTGATTTCAACATAATGGCTTAATTTAAAATATTTAAATAATAATATCAAGGTCCTACTTCATTGATTTGATAAGTGGAAAAATTATAAATGCATTAAGTATAAATTAGTGAGCTACTTGATCATAATTTATTGTTGGCATTTCATGATTGTGTGATTTTGGGAAGGTGATATTTTGGTTTAATTTATAATTATTTCATGTGTTGTTGCGATATATTAGTATTAGTTGGGTAGAGGATGAGTTGATGTTTGTTTTGAGTTTGTTGCTTGTGTGATGGTGGGTAAAGAGTTAGGGGATTCTTTGGATGTCCCACGTGGTATGTATGCAGTTCATTGATGGAGGGGGATCAAATGGACACTTGTGCATTCATAACCTCAACGGTCTTGGTTTTATGTATCTCTAAGGAAGGACAATCGAGAATCACCGTTTTAGCTAAGGAAGATACATTATTATTTTTGTCGTTTTCTAGAACCACGATATTCTCCCTAGAAGGAGATATTTTAGGAGAACAGTAAGCCACATATTCTTGACAAGTAGGGCTAGGTTCTTCCAAAATGACTTCATCGCTAATAGGGGAATGATCAATGATAGGAGTGTCAAGAGGAAGATGATTAGGAGAAGGTGTTAGTTGAATGTCGATTGTCATTAAGGTCTCATTCTCTTGTGCTATGTTTTCTACCCAACTAGGAGAGCTTGTAATATGTTCATCCAAGTTTGAAGTGTGTAAAGTAGCTTCATCACAAGTGAGGGAGGCATCAAGAGAAGGACCACTATGGTATTCAAATAGATTATCCCAAAGGGTAGGAGCATTAGGGAAGGGAGGGTCAATATTCTCATGACGCTTAATAGGAATTTCTTCTAATACCAACCTGTCCTCTTGATATTGAGGGGGGATATTAGGAGATGGAATGATTGTCATGGTTATGGAGATTAGATAAGGTGGTATTCAGGATTTCATCTTCTAGTTTTCTAATGTCTTCTGAAGGCTAAAGAGGAGAGGGACAATCAAGACTCACAGTACTTGTAGCTCCTTTCACCAAAATACCTTTGTCACTAATATGAGAGATATTGGGAGAAGAAAAAGTATGAGTGTCATGATTTTCTACACTTGCATCCTCTTGTGTTATTATATTCTTGCAAATCCGATAAGTACTAGGAGGGCATGCAAAATGCTTATCAAATATTTTACTTTGTTGTCCTAGATTATGTTCATGAAAAAAAGAATCATACAAGCCACTTGCTATTCTAGAAAAATGAAATGATTTAAGATAACACATACTAACATGAGAAAGTAAATAAAGTGCAATGCAATAACTTAAAATTCAATTCAATTTTCAGATATGAAACAAGGTAATGTTCTGATTATACTATGTACCAAGCAGAAAATGACATGAAAAATGTAAAATGCAAAATAATGCAATGCATGAAATGAGCTATTTGTAGTGAGATCTAGTGATATGCATGCTACAGAAATGCAACTAACTGATATAGGTAGGTTAAGGCATAAAAAAAAAGCTGAAAAAAAAAGTTTTCAATTCTGTAAAATGCAGTTTCAAGGGCTAAAAGGGACTGATTCGCCCAAGGTGGCAAATGAGTCCCAATATGGACTTTTTTCAGAATTTTCAATTTTTTTTTATGGATTTTTATGGTTTCTAAGTGTTATGGTGTAGAACTAATTGAAAAATGCAGAATTTTAGAGAAGTGAAATGATTTGAGATGCTAAAAATGCAAGGAAAATGCACTTTTGTTTTATGAATGCAAAATTTGAAACCTAGTATGCTAATTAACTAATGCAAATCCTAATGCAAAGTTAATGCAAGGCTAGATCTATGATGAAAGACTCCAAAATCAGATAAGAAAGTGTTTGAAAAGAAGGTTCACCAAAATGAACCATAGATTTTTGGGTTCCTATGTACTTCTCTAACTCTTCTAGGGGTTTTCACCTAAAAGGAGAGAGATAGGACCAAAAATGCTAAGGGTTCATTCAAATTACGATGTGTATGATGTTATTTAAGTTAAATTAAGTGAAGGAAATGCTATTAAGTGATCTAAAAGACTGATTATGAATGAAAAGTCTAAGAATTATGCTATGTTGGAAAACACATTGTGTATTACAAAATCACCTAGAAATGAATGCAAAAATAAACAGAATTAAATCAAAATGAAAGTGTGCACTTGGAACCTTGAAGGAGATTGGAAGTTGCTTTTCAAACATTGTTGATGCTGATTTTCAAGCCTGGAGGGACTCATTTTCCATTCTAGGCGAATCAACCCCAATTCTATCAAACTGTACGAAAACCTGTTTATGATAAAAGGGTATCCAAAAATGTAAAAATCCAAAAACTGACCTTGGGGTGGGACTCATTCACCACCCATGGTGAATGAGTCCACTTTTGAATTTTGGTATTTTCAAAGGTGGATTTCAGAGCTTTCGATTTGCACTTTGATGCCCTATTGGTGTATGCTTTTGAAACTCTAATTTATAGGTCTGAAAATGAGATTTTGATGATATTTTGACTTGTTGAATGAGAAGACTTGAGAAACCTTGCAACTTTATCTTCAATGATTCCCAAGCTTCCAAGAGTCCTAAATCTGCAAACACATAAGGCAAGAGAGAGAAAAGTTGAATGTTAGGGCATGGGGGTTTGCCTTGGTCAAACCCCGTTTGGGTAATTAAACCAAAATGATGAAAGAATGGAATGGAATATATTACATTTCCATGAGGATAGATCTTGAAAGTCTACAACACAACATGAAGATTTAGCCCTTGAATGTCTTTAGAAGCTTTCTTAATGACTTGCAATGACAAAACCCTAAGTTGCTTGACTTGAGATGAAAGATTGGTGGATGAATATGTGAATTAAGTTAATGGATGTAAAAATGAGTTAAGAGGTGTTTTTATAGGAAATTCACCTTATTTGCTCGTTAATTGGATCCCTAAGGCCAACATGGAGAAAAATTAAACTTAAAACCTAATTTTTCCCGCTCAAAACCTTAAAAATGGCTCAAATGGGACTCATTCACCACTAACGGAGAATGGGTCCCATAGGGGCCATTTTTTCTAGCTGGAATGTCGAGAAGTAAGAAAATTAGGCTTATATGATGACTGCGTCGGTTATTTGATCAAATTATGCCTCAGGATGTAGAATATGGGTTAATAGGGGCTTATTAATGATGATGTAAAGAGTAATTAGGGCTTGGGACACAAAATTCAATGTAAAAGTGTGAAAAAATACACTTTACAACACTAAAATGAGGTCCAAACAACCTAGAAAGGAACAACATCCAATATGAACATGTAAGACACATTAAAACACTGTTTTACCATTAAGTTTATTTTAGAAACCTTCTAGATTGATGTAATAATGCTATTAAACACATTTTGTAATGTTGAATTAGGGAGAAATAATTTCATTAGGTCTAGAAAAGCATGAAAGTATCTTACAACACTTTACAACACCTTCACAAGATGTCATTAAAAATAATTTTATTTAATTTTCAAGGGTCCAAGACCTAGTGTGGATTCATAAAATGCCTCACAATACCTGAATCAAAGCCTCATTTAAGTCCAATTAATCATGAATTAATCCCATGTCAAGCAAAGGGTACTTTTTTCTACGACACACATGGACCCAACTTCCAACTTTTATCGTATTAAACCCCACACTAGACCCTTCTTTTGAATAATCACCATTAAAGTACATGGTCCACAACCCATCTTTATCAATTTTCTCTTTTACCTCCCTTTCCATGGGTGCAAGTTTCTTGTGTTCTTCTTCTTGAAATTCCTCAACCCTGAAGTTATTAATGTCCACATCAACAAAATGAATATGCTCCTCAGGTTCATTCCCCTCAATCATATATGTAACTTCAGGATCCTTATGAAGTTTAACATCTTTTCCATCAATAGGGATAGTAGCAAACGACATATCACATTGCATATTTCCTCCAATGGCAACAAACCACTTTCTAGATAAGAGCATCCCATAGGTAGGAGGAATGTCTACTACAGTTATACTCATCATAAATTCTTTGTCTGGATGTGCTTCCAATCTGTAAGGTACCTTCTATATGACCCTTATAATAGGAACTTCTTTATAATCTAGTGCATAAAATTTTCCATAAGTCTTAGTGGTTTTCAACTCCAATGCTTGCATGATTTTAACTAACATAATATTAGAGGATGCTTCTGAGTCAATCATACAATTCTTCAATACTTTATCATCAATGATCAAAGTTATGTAGAAAGGATCCACCTATTTAGGGAAAGCAATAAGTGTGGCACCTAAGAATACTTGAGGATCATCAACATTATTTCCTTCAACTTCTGCCTCTTCAATCTTTACCTTACTTCAATTTGAGCATTTACCCCTTTTGTACTACAAGTTGTAGCTACACCATTTATGGAAGATACTACCTTATTTTTATTTTCTTCAATCCTCATCATCTCAAGGATTGAGAATGATACCTTCACTTGTGATAACAACTGGAACATGACAACTGGTGTATACTTGGGTACATCACATGTTACTACAAGACTATCTTTAAGTTTCCCTTTGCTAACACCTAATGTTCCTTCTTTAATCACATTCCTTTTCTTTTCTTCATCAATTTTTAGCTTTTGAGGTTTATTTGGAGATGATGAAGAAGTCATTGGCTCACCAATATGCACTCCACTAGGTTTCTTTCCCCATATTTTAGTATCTATTACTTTTGGCTCTTCCTTCTTCTTACTTGCTTGACACTCCTTTTTTTCCTTAATGAACACACTACCAACTTTTCCTTGATCACAATTCACATCTCTATTTCTTAAATGATAGTTTCTCTTGAATTGAGAAACAACAACAATAGTCAATTTCTTAATTTCCTCATATGATGGCCTCCTTAAAGTCACATCAACTTATTTTGTCTCAAGAGTAATCACAACATAATCTTCTTTATCATCCTCCTCAGAAAACACTTGTTGTTGATATGCACCTGCAATGTGTCTTTGATTATCAACATTAACTTCATTAGTCTCTTTATCAAAAGAGAATTCCCTATCAGCAAACAACATATTTCTTTCCCCATATTGTTCATGAGGCAAGTCATAATCACCACATGTATTCTTGTCTTCTTTTAAATACTGTGTTAATACAAAATGATGTGGTGTATGGGGTATTTTGAATGCTTCACACCATGGAGTATCATCCATTAAATTCACATAATTATTCTACAATGGGTCTAGTGGCTCTTTATTTTGTAAATTTTTCTGATTGTTAAAAATAGGCTTACCATTATGCTAGTTTGTGTTGTATGGTTGATCATGCAATCTTGGAAACCTCTCATTTCTTTGGAAATTTTATTTCTCATTTGTCAAATCCTTTTCATTCCTAGAAACCTTACAATCCAAGTCTTTCAATGCATTCATCACCTTATCCATTTTTTCTTCTTTTATTATTGTCTTCTCATGACCTCTAGAATTTTTTAGAAGTCTATCATCTTCTCTTCTTCCCACTTTCCCTAAGGCTCTTCTATTGCTTTAAATGTGAAAAGCAGTTTTAAAGCATCTCTCAAATTTTGAGGATGTTTGTCTCTCAAGTAATAACCCATTTTTGAATCAAATGTGTTGCAATATAGAACAAGACAAACTTGTTCATTTGGTCTCAAGTTAGCATGGATTCTAAGCATTTCCTTTTGAAACCTTATATTAAAATCAAAAACCATTTCATTGTGTCCCTTAGTGATGTTAAATTCATTCAACATAAATTGGGGGTCTATTTTCTCTCCATACTGCTCCCTGAAAACCCTTTTGAACTCCTCCCAAGACCCAATACTAGCCTCAAGAAGACCTCTATACCAATCTCTAGCATCCTCAAACAATGATTGCATAAATAAATTCATTATGAATTCCTTATTTTCCACCTCATAGTCATCCAACAAATTAAAAAAGCCCTTAGATGGTCTTCACCAGATAAAGCATTATTTCCAGTAAATTTAGTTAAGACACTTCTAATATTATTAGGGATAGGATTTGGATAACTAGGAATCCCATAAAAAAAAGTTGCCTATACCTTTCTAACTACAATGGTCTTCTATGGAACTAATTAGCTTGATTGTTATGTTACCAATTTGTAGCACTTCCTCCTGCATCCTAATTTCCTTGTTGCCTTATATTATGGCCTCCAAAATGAGTGTGAGTATGCTCAAATTTCTTCATGTTCTGAGGTTGGGAACATGGGATGGACTAATCTATATGAGGCATTTATGTTAATTTTTGTCATTATAGAATTCCTAATGAAGGACTTCAGGAACTCAATATTTCTTTGTACTTCAACATTTACAACTAATATCTCAATTCTTTCTAACTCCCTTTGTAATTCCTCATTTTCTTTCTTCAATTTAAGAGTTAATGAATCTTATTCCCCAAATGTAGGAATTTTCTAATAAGATCATCCATCATCAATGTTTATCCCCTTTAAAGCTTTCTTTCCTCTATCACTAGGCTAGGAAGAGGCATTAGAGGTATAATTTGGTACAACAAATGTAGCAACAATAGAACTAGTCCACGTACTCATGTGGGTATTATTTAATGAAGAACTCATCATATTATTTCCCAATATCGATAATCATTGGGCTAGTGGTTTCCATAGAATCAAGTTTAGGTTCTTCTTGGCTTAACAACTTCATTCTCTCCAATCCTCTCTTCAACATATCCCTCATACATTTTATTCTTGAGCTTCTCCTCTCTTTCATTATCCCTTTTTATGTTAAACTCCTTAAACCTCTAAGTTTCCCTAAGTTGCAACTTGTTAATCTCATCCATTAACTCTTCTTCATTAGGAAATGTAATATTTGAATCAGAATTTTCCAAAACATTGGCCAAAAGATTTGAGGCATCCATATGGAAAGTAGGTGTAGGAGATCTATTAGAAGGATCACTAAGAAAATCATGACTAGAAGGATTAGGTGTGTTTTTTTCTCCAAGATTTAACCTCTTGGATGCCAACTTATTATCAAAATTGGAATCCAATAATTTATCTTTCTATGATTTCTTATTAGCCAAGAGGCTTAAACGGGCTTGCTCTCCTTCAAAAAGTTCATTTAAAATAGTATTCTCCTCATTTATAGCAGGAACACCAAATTCATATGAATCTTGCAAATTATCATCACTAATTGCAATAGAACATCTAGATCCTAATGAAGGAGTAACAAACTTACTAGTATTTGCAGTATTATTCTTACAAGCTTTTTGAGTGTTTTCTGGAAATTCACCTTCCAGCTTCTACTTTGGATGCTTCTTCATATTGCCTCTGGTTCCTCTCATTCTTTTCTGCAACTTCCTTCTTCTCTTTCTTTTATTCTTTAGAAATAGTCCTTGCACCAACACAAGAGACTTAGAGTTGCCACCCAAAATATAGGAATATGAAACTATATGAAAATATTTATCAATCCTTTGAGAAATTGTAGATACAGAAAGACTTAACAAGACTCATGACAACTTGAACATAAGACCTAAATATTTCATTGACTCTGATTATAATTGATTTCAAACTAGAGACTTATGCAAGTCGTTCCCCAGCGGAGTCACTAATCTGTCAGTTGTTTTTAATTCCCAACTTGGTCTCAAAGATAGCTCATGATTTAGCCACTTTCAATGATTGGTTACCTTGAGGGATTGGACAATGAACAGGTGAAAGTTACAATAACTTTCCCTCTACACTTTAGGCTCTGCAAAAATTGGGAGGGTGACCCCTGATAGTATTTATCAATATCTTGTGCCAATTATCTCAAATACTATAATAAGAATATGTGTCCTTTGTAGATGTGCTTAAGGTTTATGAAAATGTGAAGATCATGCTAAAATAATTCAAGAATTTCTACACTCTTAAGACCATAGGACAACATAAGAACTCACTTCCAACATACATTTTCAATAAAAACTAAAGATTGGAAGTATTTTAGAATTTGATCCTGGGACTCTAAATCACACACAAAGGAAAGAGATCAATGCCTTATCCTAGGGCTACAAAGTTAGAATTAGTGCAATTAGGGTTCCACAACAACATTTCACCTAGACATTTAAAGCTTCACAATATTGCCTTACAATATTATCCTCAACATTTCTCACCAACTCTAGTTATCAAATCTTAGTGTTCATTCACACAAGCCTATGTTCTCAATAAAGAATTTAACTTATTCTTTGAATAAGAGCCTTAATTAGAAACATACACTGATAGACACAACCATGGAGAAAAAATGAAAGATCCTTGATCTGTTCATTCATAATATGTGCAAACTGCACATCAAGAGACAATTGGCTTTAGGATTTTTCCATTGAATTCCACAAAATTCTAGTACTATTATGCAACACTACCAATTACAAGACTCAAACACCAAAATCCTAGAATGACATTAACTCAATTCTCTGCAATTCATTAAAAAATTTACCCAAAGATCTATATAGAAGGTTGTGAACTCCCTTTTACAAACTAAGGGAGCAACAAGCTTTAGGCCTTTGGTACCATTCAATTCAATTTTTCAGTTACAACATTTAAAGCCCTAATTGTGCATAAGGGATAATTTTGGAAGATAAAATCATCACCACTAAGCTATAGAGGTATGTTCCCATGTCTCCAAGAAAATGTGCATTAAATTAGGTATTTACACTCTAAAAATAGAAAATTCCTTTCATTCGCTCCTTCACTTTCCTCCATTTCTCTAAGCATCTTCATAACATGCCAGAATTGTCAGCTAACCGTTCTTGTTTGAATTCTGACCATCTGATTGAAAGTGGATGGTTGAGATTAAGTCCTCTATGAAGTTTAAATCATAACTATTTGATCACATAAGTTATATGATCAATGGTTGTTGCATGCCACTCATACATCACATCCTCCTTTGGACACTAAGAAACAACTTTCACGATGGCTTAGAGTCATGTGATGAAATAGTTTGCTGCCAGCTATTCTAGGAATATTCTTTTATTATTCATTCCCTTTAGTCCTTATATTGCACATCACATTTGAGCCCCATGCCTTGTGAATTGAAATTGCGATGTGAGAATACCTTGTGCTACAACCTCATTCATCTACCTGTCTGTTAGAATATTCCCCTAGCATATTCTCATGTCACATATCACACTTCTTCATACAACTCCCTAATTTTAATTTGAGATGCATAGATTTCATGTGATGTGAATAGAATATTTTGATAGTATATTCCTTTCTTCCTTTCTCATCGCACATTGTGTTTTCATCCATATGTCATCAACTTAAAACTGCAATGTAAAGATCATGTGTGATGAGATATAACATAGACATGTATTGATAGCCCACAGATCCACAACTCTTATTTTGGACCCATCATCACCCTCACGAGGAAAAAGGAAGTTTCCATGTTTCCATGTGGATGTCATATCCCACTCACTGCACATCCTAAACAAGTCTTAGTCCCTTTGAAACAAAAATACGATGTATAGAACACTTGTGATGACCGTTGGATTTTATCCCCTTCACTATAGCCGTTGATCATGGAACATCACACATCACATCTTCAATTCATGCCACTAGGAACCAAAAATGTGATGCAAAGGGATGGTGTGATGGATGAACACTTAAGTGAAATAATGAGTACATGTGCAATAAATTGTTTTAAAAGGTGGTCATGCCTAGGAAAATGAATAGATGATGCTTAACAAAGGAAAAGGAATGAATGAAACTTAGGGCCAAATGAAATAAAATATGGACACTGTCGGTGAAGGAAAAGGTTATAGAAACCATGGCAATGATCAACAAAATTATGAAAACATACCAAAAGATTAACAAAATCTAGACTTAGCCCAATTTTGCATCTAGTTGGTAAGAGTAGAGGTTATGGTAACCAAGTTGGTGGTAAAGAAGTTTTGATAACCAACCAAAAGATCAAAAAGCTCAAGACTTATCCAAATTTTCAAGTGCTTGGACAAAGACTTAGGCGATACAGGCTCAGATGGTGAAAATGAAGCAAGGGGCTGGTTATGACATGGATGTAAAGACATAAGATATAACTTAATCCAACTAGAAACCGACACAACTTGTCAACAAGAAAATAGAAAGGACAGCCAAGGAAAAGAAAAATTAGGGTTTAGGAGGGTTTTAGCGCTATGGTGAACCTTGTACACAAGAATTGTAAACCGTATCCCTCTCAAAACTATTAGAACACATTAAAGCTTTGAATATCATGACCCAAAACTCAAAAAATTTACAGACTCCATAAGAATCTTCCAATTTATGGTATGAGTCTTTTCCAAATACCCAAGAAATCTTTAGATAAGATTGAGAGTATTCAAAAAAAAAATGTGGTTGGGTATTGAGGAGAGGAAAAGGATGCATCTGGTCTCTTGGGAAGAGGTGTGTAGGCCTAAGAGGCTGGTGGTTTAGGAATCAGGAAAATCAAGGAATTCAATTAGGCGTTACTTTCTCAACAACTCTGGAATATTCTATTGGAGAGGACTGAATGGTCTAGGATTTACTTCAGCAAATACCTCCATGGGATAGATCACTTCAAGGATCTTTTAGGTAAATTCATTCCTCTTGTTGGATCAACCCTTTGGAATTTTATTATGAACTCTAGATCTATTATTTTGAAAGGGATTCATTGGTCTTTGGGTAATGGTTGTATTATCCTTTTCTAAGAAGACCGGTGGATTGGTGGTGCCCCCCTAAAAGGTGAGCCTTGGGAATATCCCTTTATGGATTTGTGTATTTTCTCCTTTGGCCACTATGTGGCTGATTATTTAGCTGATGGAAAATTAAAAAAATTATAGGTTGTTCATCCAGGATTGGCTATCCTCTAGAAGCTTTTATCCTCTATTCATATCTTGGTTTCTTCTCTTGTTGATAAGGTGGTTTGGCAGTATTCTTCCTGTGGAATTTTTTTTGTTGCTTTTTCCTTTTCCCATTAGTTGGATTTTCTTGGACCTCCTCCCTTCTAGGCTTCGGTATGGAATCTTTAATTTCCCCCCTAAAATCAATATGTTTTTTGGCTCTTGATCCAAAATAAGGTTCTTACTATTGAAATTTTTTGGAAGCATGGTTTTATTATATGCCTACTAGGTGCTATCTTTGTGAGGAGGCTCTAGAGGATTCTTTTCATCTCCTTGTGGGCTATATTTATGTGAATATCATATGGTCTCATGTGTTATCTCTTTGGAACTTATGTTGGGTGTTCCCCTCTTCTTTCCGTGAGACTTGGTCCCAATGGTCATTTACTTCTTCTAGTCCTTCTCTTTATTTCCTTTGGTCCCTCATTTTTCTGCATGTTGCCTGGGGGATTTGGATAGAATGAAATAATAGGGTTTTTAGAAATACTTCTCTACCTCCTCTTAGGCTCTCATTCAAGATCTGCTCTTCTATTATTAAATTTTTTTTGGTTGGTGTTTCTCTTTGTAATCATGTTGCACCTAAAGTTTTTGTCTCTAAGTATGAATTTTAGGTGATCCATCGTTGGAATATTTCTTTTGAAATTTCCCTTCCCTTGTGGAAAGTGAAGCGATCTAGAGAGAATATTATATGACATTCCCTACCCAAGGATTGGATTAAAATTAACTTTGATGGACCAACTAAAGGAAATCTAGGATTTGCTAGTTGTGGGGGATTGTTGTGTGACTCTAATAGTAGGTTTTTGTTTTTGTGATGGTGCTCCATTTGGGAACCTAGAAAAACCACTTTGAGGAAGTAGTTGTAGCTTATCATGGTTTGAAATTGGCTAAGTCTAAAGGCTACAAAAATATTTGGCTAGAAGGTGACTCTTTGAATATTTTCAATTATCTCAACAAAGGTCATCTCCCAAGTTGGACTATTGAGGTCAATTCTTTTGATATATGTTATATAACGCATATCTTTTGTGAAGGGAGTAGATTAGATGATTATTTTCCTAATGTGGGGGTTACTTCTAGACCTAGGATTAATCATGAAATTCAATCATATACGAGGGTGCTCACTTCATGGTCTAGGTGGTGTCACATGCTGAATCTGATGATTTTTTATATTGTCCTCTTTGTTGAGTCAGGCTCGACTCCCATTAATCATAATGATTGTTATTGGAAGGATAAACATTTATAGATTATTATGTTCACTTGTCTTTTTTTTGTTACTCCTACATGGATTCCGGGTTTTCTTAGGAGTCCTTTTTCTTATTTCTGGAAGATTAATTTGGCCTACTTCTTTTGTCATATTTTTTAGTGCACCTTTCTGCTTTGGTTTATTATTGTTATGGGGGGGATAGAATCAGGGTTGGAATTGTGTCATGTGAAGTCACTAAGAGCAACAAGAAGGTTTAGAGAATCTTGTAGGATGATAAAGCTACCCTGTACATGGAGAAGCTTCATGGATTCGACTCATAGATTTTAGCTTCTTTTGTGTCTAGTTGGAAGAATAGAGTTTTGAGAGTTTATGGTATGGAGTTTAACATCACCAAGGAGCTAATTAGTAGGATTACAGGACTTTCCACTGATGGTAGAAATTTTTTTAGAGATAGAAATGGCTCCAATGCTACCATGAAACACTTCTTTAAAGACAATAAAAGGGAGAGGTTGCTTAAAGTTTCTTGTAGTGGGTATGGTAAAAAGTTGATCAAGCTAATTTGGGATAATGCAACCATCACCTCAAGATGAGGTATTTATCTTTGAATGTTAGATTCTCAATTCTCTTTTGGTATCATTTCATCCTTCTTAATCACTTTAGGCATAAAAAGTTAATCTCTTTTCCATAATATTTTCCTGTTTCTCTAGAGAATGGGATTAAAGAGCATAGAAAGAAACCTAGGAGCACTCATTTACATGAGGTTCTAATTTTTTTGATTATGGAATATGAAAAATCCTTTTATGTTCTTGAAGAGCCTAAGAAATTTTCTAAATATCATGTTGTTAAGAATTTTAAGAAAGGGTTGGGGTATGATGCTGGTGTGGATACAAATGGTGATGAGTGGAATGAGGAGGGCTCTGAGGAAGAGTCGATGAAACTATTCTTTGAACCCCCTGAGGATTTTGATCATAAGCCTAATAAGAATCCACAACCTCCCTAGTTTGGGGGATATGAGACTAGTAATGAGGAGGGTGAATCCTCCCCTATTTCTAAGAGAAAGGTTTTGTTCTCTAATAAAGAACCCACTAGGGATGGTGCACCAGATCCCCTCTTTGGTAAAAGGAAGGGTTTTATTAATTCTGAGGGGGATAAGGTCAAGAAAGTGGCAGGTTCTATTACCAAGGACATAATTTTGGAACCTCCTTTTAGTTGTAAAAGGAAGATTGAGAAGGGAAAAACTTTGGTTAAGAAGAAATTAAAGTCTGGTAATGGGGAGGAGGTTGGTGAAGGGAATGTGGATGGAATGGTTGTGGATGAGGAAGATGGTTAGATCAGGAAGGAATATGCTTCCCTGGAGGAAAAAAGAATGGGAAATATGGTAATGAGGAGGTGAATGGTGAAGGGAATGTTCAAAGGAGGCCTTTGGATGAGGATGTGGCTCAGTTCAAGTCTACATCAACCATGGTTAAGGAGGTCCCTTTCCCTAAGATTAAAATTCTTGGAAAGGATTATGGTAAAGATAGAGGTAAGGTAGTTTTTCAGGTTGATAATCAATAGGAAAATGATCCCTCTACTGATCTATTAGATGATATCAACATTTTCAACTATAATAGGGAAGAACTTGATAATGTTCTCAGGATGTCTAAGGATGAGACTATCATTTATTTCAAACTTTTCAAGTGGTTTTTCACCGAGATTAATTAGTTAAGTGTTTCAAGAGAGATGGAAACATATTTATGTAAGGAGATTCTAATTATTTCAAGAGAATTCCTTTAAGGTTTCAAGAGAGATGGAAACATATTTATGTAAGGAGAATCTAATTATTTCTAGGGAAAAAAGAGCTAAAATTACAAGCACATGTTAGGCATTGTAATGGAAATGGAACACTCTTGAATTTTATTAGTTAAAGAATTGAAATCTAAGAACCAAGGTTTCATAAAAGAGATGCATTCTCTTGAAACCTTAAAGGAATTCTCATTCAACCTTAAGGAGAATTCCTTTAAGGTTTGAAGAGAGATGGAAACATATTTATGTAAGGAGATTCTAATTATTTCTAGGGAAAAAAGAGCTAAAATTACAAGCACATGTTAGGCATTGTAATGGAAATGAAACACTCTTGAAATTTTTTAGTTAAAGAATTGAAATATAAAAACTAAGGTTTCATAAAAGAGATGCATTCGCCTAATCACATGTACCCCTTTCTGGAATACAATACCATTTTTCTATATAGTCACAAATAATAATGAAGAATACATAGAAATAAAGATAAATCAAAATAGTTTTGAAAAGAAAGGTCTTCCATGAATTAGTTATTAATTGATGCAAATTAGGAAAACTAGGCCAAATATTATTGAATATAAATATCATTTCCATTTTGGAGCAATGGTTAGCTTCCTATCTAAGCTCACTACCTAGTTCAAATAGTATAACCTTATTTTCTACTTTGAACATCCAACCTAAGAACCATTTAAAACTAGTTAAAGTTTTATTTGTTGAGCACCCAGAATATTGAGAGGGGGGGTGAATCAGTATTTTACTAAACCATTTAGCTACTACCCATTCAATAATTAAAACATATCTAATTGAAATTGTAAACAAAGACATGAAAGGAATCATAACACCACATGATACATGGACACTAGGATTTTTATGTGGAAAACCCAAAGTGGGAAAAACCACGGTGAGGATTAGCTCACAATATGTTATAACCAGTTATAAGATATTACAAGGGTACACTGTCCTTGAAAGGATCACAACTTGAAAATATTACAAAAAGGAATATGGATCATTACCAAAAGCATGAACTGATAGAATATGCCTTCTATGTGCTGAGTTCAGTTCCAATTAAGCCCTGGAATACAAAATCTTGCACCGATTTGCAAGTTCATTGCTAATGCATACAACCTCGCACAATATCACTTTGTTGCGCATCACTACTTATTAATTTTTGCATATTTTTCATCTTCTACTTTCAATACAAAAATAATGTTTCATATATATATGCAATTACATCCACATACAACAATTAAGTCGGCCTAATTGAGTGTACACATGCTTAATTCAAAATAGCTTTTGTTGGATCAAACCAAAAATTCTTTCATGCTAAAAATAAAAATTGCAAGAAATAAATTAGGCCAGCCCATACCTAAGAAAGAACTCTTTAAACATCCACGAAGCATATACCACTTATATAAGTTGTCCAAAAGAAGACCCATACCAAAAATTGTAAGCCGAACATCTATCATTTATATCTTTCATCCCATTAAACCAAAATTGCTGAAATCTTGTCCATAGATGCAATTAATAGTCCTTAACAACATATTAAAACCACATAAGTCGATCTTTTGATATGAATGATTCCAGAGTAGATTACCGGATCAGAGTAACAAAAACACTATTCTACCAGATGGACAAAAACTATCACCAACTTTTGTTGGCATCAATGACAACACACCAGAGGGCTTCTTTTTCATTCTTCCAACATTATTAGAATATCAATATTTATCACCCTCTAAATCTAAAAATGTTATAGGTCATCATTTTTTTTGTATCCTTTCTAACAACTTATAATTATATTTTCTTATATCTACCTTCCTAGAATAAGGCCATAAATCTAGCCAATGCCACATTTGCACTCTTTTATTTTTCATATAAATTGTGTTTCCCTTTCCTCTTACGAGAATGAAAAAATACTTAGAGAGGATCCTTTTTTGTGAGTAACTAGAGAAACTTTACTATCAACACCAACAAGCATAGAAGCTAAGAATTTAGAGGTTCTATCATTAGGGTTCAACAAATGAACAATAATGATGATCTCTTTCCCCTAGTCCTCAAGAAAAAAAATATTTTTTATATTTATATTTTATAATGATAACAAAATTTGTGTAGGTTATATATCTTGTGACACTATTCTCATAGGGTTAATTGTGGAAATTATTTGCATTTGTTTGCATTGTTTCCTTTTAGCAATGACTAGAGTATGTGTAGTGCATTATAGTGTAGAAGTTAGTAAATAACACAACCTTTAATTATATTTATGCAATCCTTAAGAATCAGTTCTAAGTTCTTTATTTCACCCATTCCTTTAAGTGGATCAAATTACATTTGTAAAACTAGACTAGTTTAGTTCAATGAGTGAAAATATATCCCTAGAACTTAAAAGGATTAAGTTTAAATTTGTGTCCTCACTAACTCCATCCAAATAGTCATTATGAAATGACTAAATAATGAAAATAATTCACTTATGTATGGTGTTGTATTTTCATTTTAAAACTATCTTGATGTATAAAAATCAAGAGCTCTAATTCCTACTTCATAATATCATTAAATGGGCATTCATATGAGACTAATCATTATATCATCTACTTACATTAATAGTTAGGTATTATTGCATATTTGTGTGTTGTCATCAATCTTTGTTCTATCCCATCATTGACTTGGTAACAAGGGCTTGACCAAGAAAAAAACATCTTATCTATCAAGCTCCCCAATAGTTTCTATAGACACCACCCCTCTTAGACATAGGTGGAAAAAATTAAGGAAAACATAATTATTATCTAGATTGATCAACATAGTTCAAATCCATGTGAACAATTCTATATCCACCAATAGGTTTAAATTTGTAAGTAGTTTTCAGCCTCTTAAGTTCATTTTTATCTCTATATATAGTCCTTTTAGGTGCAAAAGTTATTTTTATCCATTTTATTTCAAAAGGTTATTTCATGTCACATTTATATTTTCCAATTGAAGTATTTTTGTTTGTAGGTTAGATCTACATAGTCTAGTTAGACATTTATGGTATCTTTTGTATTTATAGCAGGTTAATACATAGAAAGTATAGTATTATCTTGTAAGCATATATAATTAGAATGCTAATTTTTACTCTTTTAGAGCATGGGTAGAAAATGGTAGTATTAGTAAACAATGAGGCCACTCCACACATATGTTCTCTTTGACCCAATAATATAGTAGCATCACAACCATTATAATGGCTCCCCCCTCATTTATGAATTGATGAATATCATGGTATAAATGTGTGAGAATGCACCATCCATAAAAATAGTATGGTTCAATATTGCTCCATCTCCACAATAGTGTGAATGAATGATCATGGAATAAATAATCCATTTTTATCTAGTAGCACCAATATGGTAGGGTCACCAACATCTACTTATATCCCTTAGGTCCATTCCCTTAAAAAATGCCACCAAAAGATACCATACTTTGTGTGTGATGACTTCAACCTATTCAATAGTGGTATAGAATCCTCTCTCACTACTAACTAAGCTTCCTCTTTGTGTTCATTCACATTCCCAACATTAATAGTCTAATGATCTAACCTATTATGGAAAGTTTTGGTGTTTTCTTCCAAATACTCTATTAATGTAGTAACCATATATAATTCATATCTATGTAATGGCAAGTTAGTCATATGTCTCATGTCCACTACCTCTTGAAGCACAATATTTTCACTCTCTAGGGCTATGAGTAATTTGAGATTGTATGCATCTTCATAGTAGTCCAAATGTAAGTCAATGTGGTTGAAAAATATAATGGTGAAACTTACATACCTTAATCATTTACCCTTTGTTTTAGACTCATTAAATGACTAGGTTAGTGTTTATGGAATTACTAGCTTACAAGTGGCATATTTTTGTCTCAAATTCAAAAAAATCACGAGCCATAATTGATTATAACTTCTCACTTCTCAAAAACCTTTAGATTATTCTCCTCCTACCTTTACTCAAAATCATAATGTAAAACTGACCTATTCACTTTTAAAATTGTGCTAGCTCCCTCCTCTTCATACTAATAATTGCCTATTAACTTGAGCACAAAATATTTCAAAATTGTACTCTATAGTGTTCTATTAAAGAATGAAGTTTGAACTATCATTCCTTGTAACATAAGCAAATGCACATTTGAAATCTAAAATCAAGCATTGTAAATACAATTTTGTATTCTTACAAGAGATTGTAATACTCACAATCTACATATGTAGCGACAAATAAGAATATTGCACATTGTCTTTGATATTTAGTTCATAAGTCATTCAATTAATCTACCTTGTAACTTGATTGACAAGGACATGACCATTACCTAACAAATTTTATAAATGTTACTAATTATTTATTGTAACTCTACGTATTCAATGACAAATTGAATTGACTTTCAAATCACACAAAAATTCACACCATTTCATCTTAAATCATTTTATTGAGTTAATTTGTTGTCTATTAGAGCATTATAAAATTATAGGAACAATTAACACACTCCACAATTGACTAAACACATCCATATGCTTGTGAGCACTAAAATAAGGGATTTAAAGCATTGTATATACCTACAAGACCTAAAATTATAATAATGGCATACTTTCCATGGCCGAGATATTGACTTCTCTAATATTTATGGAAATCAACGTTTCTAGAACATACACTATTCAATAATAATAATAATATTAATATGATGGGAAAAAGACAAATGATGGCATCAAATATATAATGTGGTTATAATCTTTTTGTTTTGCTTTAAATTAAGCATTAAAATAATGATAACAACAAATTAGACGTGACAAACATAAATTTGGTAAGAAGCTGTAGACATTTTTGAAAGAGTATTATTTGGACCAAGGAATCATCACCTCCCACGTGTCTTTTGACCATTTAGATATTAAATAACAAAGTCTTGCTGGCGTAGAGTCTCAACTCTAATTTAAATTTTAGAGTTAGGCACCTAATGTTAGCTCCAAAGAGTCATCAATCATTAGTCTCAACAATATTCTAGATCAACAATAATCAATGATTGAGTACTATTAATATTGAGAATTTATTTCAGATTAAATGTTGTGATGATGTAATAAATATAAATTAATATTTTGGTCAAAAAGTAATAAGTATATTTAGCTGGAAAAATTGTGATTTTTTAGTAATTTAGAAATATTAGTGAAGATCAACTGAATGTTTTAGAATTATTAATTGTTCTATCTATTGTTATGGGTTACTTTTATCATTATGGATTCAATCTTGTAAGTGTGAATCTGATATCAACATGTAGATCTAATCTTTACAAACTTTGAGAATGTCACTTGTAGCTGACCTTGATGTTCTTAGTCTATTCTTGTGAAAAAAAATTTGTTTCAGTGTTTGATGGTTTACACATGGAAGGGATAATTACTTCTTTCATATCAAACATGTGAGTATAGTAATTCAATGGCTAGATAAATGATTAAGGTGAATACTCTCAAACATGCAATATGTGGTATATGATTGTGCAGTGTAGATATTCTAGTAAGCTACTCATGATCAATGCATAAAAGTACATAAAAGTAGTAAAACTATTAGTTATATTATGTGATAATTAGATGCCCTGAAATAAACTAGGTTAGTCTTTTAAATATAACACCAAGGGTAAAATGAAATACTTTTGCACCTTGATTTGGAAAATAATGGTCATAACAAATCGTAAAGTTGAACCCAAATTGAAATTTAAATTTTAAAAGTTAAAATATCATCTTCATGAGTGTGAAAGTGATCTAGATCACTTCCATGATTATATATCTAACATGGGATAGGAAAAGAGCAAAAAGCTAACCGTGACTACTCCCTAGGAATAAGTGTTGATAAGAACAAATAATGATTGGGTAATGTGACAACTCTTAGCTAAAATGATATTTGTATAGTTGTTATTGCATAAACATCACTCTAAGCAAATTGGGCTATACACATAAGGGAAAAGCATATGGAAATACAGTTTTTACTATTACATTTTGGTTCTACTTTAACTTGAATGTAAAAACTACATTGACAATCCATGTCAAAGTAAATACGAGAATCCAACATGAAAGTAAATGCACAAACACTTAGAAAATGGATAGTAATACATTGAAAAAAAAACTCTCAACACTTACCATCTTGAAATGAGTACTCCATCTTTGAAACCTACAAAAATTTGAAAGAGATAAGTAGCATTGTATTGGCATTTTAAACAATAATATGGTGTCTATTGTAAAAAGAAGAAGGAAATAAACAAGATAGGAATAGAGATACCACCCTTGAAGAAACAAGGTGGATAGATAGTGCCTCTCAATACCCAAAGATATGCAATACTATTTACAAATAGACTTGAATCATGTCATAGTCCTACAATCATTTTTAGATAAGAGTAACATTATTGAATTCACATGCCCCTCCAAACAGTTATGTAAGATACACATAAAATTACCATAAATGATAGATAATAATATTCTTAAGATAATGATTCCTCGTGTAGGGAGAGAAATAAAACCATGGGGTGTTAGATATAGTTATCATATAAGATCAGACAATTGTGAGATTGTTGATGTTATTGTTGGCATATGCCTTGGGGAGATTGTTTATGGCTTCTAGTGTTGTCATTGATGGCAACTAAAGTCATTATCTCGGTTTGTAGATTAGGATCTACTTATTCTGGTAGGAAATATAGAAGATAGTGTGTTACCAACAAAAAGCATAAAGAACAGGGTATCCAGTCATATAGTTGATCTGTATGCTTCACTGGATCATCATTTTGAGTTGTGGATCCCCAAGAAAGTTTGTTAAGCATGTGTGTTACCTTATTGGTAAGTTTTGTGGTGTTGCAGTAATCGGTGTATGAGTTAGGAGATTCGATAGAGTGATTTTTTGTTTATTTGTTCATTGTGACCGACCTAGTGAATGTCACATGCTGCGGATGTATAAGGAGTCTTAATTAATTATCTCTTGTGTTGGTTAAATTTTTTTTGGGTTCCAACTATGTCTTAGCCGACTTGTGTGGGTGTGCATTAAAGACTGCTCATGATTTGAGCCGACTAATGAAGAATATTTCATGTTTTGTTAAAGTTGACTTGAAGCGATAAAATCTTTTTTAGCGGATATATATATGAAATCGGTAGTTCATTTTGAAGTATGAATGGAGTGGTGAGAAGGTGTGTGTGTGTGCAAAAAGGTGCAAAGCAATTGTATGAGCGTACATTAGAAGATTTGTTGAGTAAATTTTTGTTTGTGCAGCATAAGGGTTTTTGTGTAGGAGAGAAGAGCATAGAAGAGCAGAAGTGCGAATTGGACAGAAGGTCCAAAGTCTGTTTCATGTGCTTCATTAGATCTGAATCCAGGCATTTGTAGATGCTATCTTCTTAGTTCAATTTTTTTTGTAATCACAAACATTTTGTAAGGCAGTGAGCCTTCTTTATTTTGAGTAGTGAGCTCTAGGCAGTGTGCCTAAATGCAAGTGCATTCCCTTTGTTCATATTTTTAACAGAGTATAAATTGTGGATTAATCTCCACCGTGGTTTTTCCCATAACAAGGTTTCCATGCAAAAATATTGGTGTTATGGTGCCTTGATTATCTTGTTCATGTGCTTGCATCTTTATTTTTGTTTATGCATTGCAAATGGTTTATGATCGGAATTTAAAGTCTAAATTTGATGAACACTGATTCACCCCCCCTCTTAGTGTTCCTTGAGTCCAACAATTGGTATCAAAACAAGGTTCCTCTGCAGAAGTTTAACAACTTGAGGTGGATCTTAAATTGCAATGGACTCTAGTGGTATTCAACAACAGCTTATGGTGGCACTTGATGTTCTTGATTAGTCTAAAGAAGAAGTCATGGAATTAAAAGAAAATCTTGTGGATGCTGAAAAATTCATTCAATCATTGAAGGATAAAATCAATGAGGCAAGTGAAAAGAGGAAGGGACTTTGTGATCAACTGAAGTAGAAAGAGAATAAAAGTTTGGAAGATGTTCACTTGAATCAAACCCTAAAAGAGATAACTAAAGAATGTGAAAAACTTGCTAGAGACAATGATATTTTGAAGCTTGAGATGGAATCTATGGTGATGAAGCTAACTAAGGAGATTGAAGAAAGAAAGAAGAATGAGGATAATCTAGCCCAATCCTTAAAAGAAAAATCTGAAGAATGTAGCAGAGTTAACAGTGGATTCATTTAGATGGAAATTGAATTGCAACAATCCAAAAATAATGAACAAGAGATTGAAAGACATATAGCTATTCTTAGAGATGAACTCACTACTAAAAATGAGTACAAGGAAAAGTTTAGGATTAGTTCTGCTAAGCTTGATGAGTTGACTGAAGGACAAAAGAATGTAAATGATAAGAGAGGTCTTGGCTACGAGAAAGGACAAAGCTCTGGATCTGAACACAAGGATTCCAAACAAGGAAATTAGATGAACAAATGCAAAAGATATCTGGTAAGACAACCCAATGCTCAGAAGTTTAATGGTTACTGATTTGCTTGCAATAAATTTGGTCATATGCCTTCTTAGTGTAGAAGTAAAATAAATTCAAGTAGTCCATCATTTTTTGATCAATGTTTTAGTTGTAATAAGTTTGGTCACAAGTCAATTGAATGCAGAAGTATGTATGTCAGTGTAAGGAATCTTAAATGCTACACCTGTGGAAGATTTGGGCATGTTGCTAATCAATGTATATTAGGAGAAAATAAGTGGAATGAATGGTCTAGACAGAGAAATCTAGTGTGTTATAGTTGCAACAAATTTAGTCACATTGCAAGACTCTGTAGGAACAAAAACATGGATAGAAGAGGTCTGATATACATAGGAATAATTTCACAGAAAGATGACAAAGGAAAAGGAAAAGTGTTTGTGGAAGAGATAAGAGATCAGATGAAGAAAACATGGGTAAAGAAGAGTGAATCTGATGAAGGAAATAAGCCCGTATTGGAAGCAGCCTCCGGTAATCTCTCCAGAAATTGATCTCAAGCATTTGGCCTAGGGGGAGTTTTTCAAGAAAAATAATTTGATCCCCTGTCGATAGCTAGCACCAGAATGCAGGAAATTATCAGTAGCTATGATAGTAGTTTGCAAATGCATCAGTGATCACTTTTGCAGAAATATGAAAAGTAGAAGGTTCACAAATGAATTTTTCTCTTATTATATGAGAAAACAGAGTTATCGAAACTCCTAGGGAAAAGTATTTCATGCGGCTAAAAGGTTAGGTGTGCAAAATTATAAAAGGGGTGTTTGGAACCCTCATTTTTCAACTTGCATCGAAGAAGAACATAAGGAAAGCCTCTACATAATTTTTTTGAAGGAGTCAAAAAAATTTGACGGCAAATTCACCAAGTATTTCTGATCGCTTATTGAATCCCTAATGTTGTGCTTGAAAGAAAAACCTTGTTCAGTACGGAAAGAAAAATGAAGCAAATAAAAGGAACAGTTAATTTGGATGAATATAGTAGTAGGAAGATCAGGGATGTACGAAATTTGTTGCCAACCAGTGAATTGAAGTGGCTTGAAGGTGTGAAACATAAGAATTTGGACATCTGGAATGAATTTCCTTATTTCGTCAATACATAAGTGGTTTGGTTTATCCTGAATAGATTGGATGATGATATCCTTACTTTGGATAAACTCTATCAAATTTCAAAAGAAGTGATCATAAATGTAACAGGGTTATGCAATATTGGTGTTGTTTCAAAAAATAAGTCGATTCAAAAAGTTGAAGTCGAAACCCTAACTGGAGTAACCAAAGATCAAAGGGCTCTAGTAATTTCAACAATCAAAGATCCAATAATGAGGTACATTGCACACAAAATTTCATATAAAATTTTCTTCAGGAATAGGGAAGGATCAACCTCATCAGGCACAATATATATATCACTCACAAAATGATAATGGAAGATGAAGACTTTGATCTATGTGGATTGTTGAAGGATCAATTGATGGAAAATGTGCAATTGATGAAAGATGCAGACTATCCCTTCAGGTTTGGTACCCTAGTTATATGCATTATGATGTATTTTTTGAATTGCTTGCCTCAAAATAATAATGTGGTATGGAAGGAAAATGAACTTGTTTGTAAGAAAATTTTTAAACATTTCAATACTTTGGAAAATTGTGAGCAAGTTCATGAAAATTTCTTTAGAGAGTTGTTGGGAAAGTTTGGAATAGTTGGAATTTCCCTTCAGGAAAGAGTAGTTGAATTTGGGTCCTCTTCCGGTAAGGCGAAGAAGAAGCAAAAGAGGGCTCTTGAGTTTACAGATAACGCTCCTCCAGCACACAAATCTCCAAGAACTGAAGATAAAGGAAAATAGAAAGTAATTTTGGATATAACAGATGAAGATTCTGATGATTACACTCCTAGAGATGAACTAGAATCAGTGGAGCCGAATGTGATAATAGCAAAGAAAAGCGATGAAGAAGGTTCTTTATTCAAAACAAAGATACTGCAGATTGCTCAGGAGGAAGATGGAATGCAAAAGATTGTTGGCATATGGTTAGATGGACCATCATATGAATAGGACGTCATTGAGGACACCCTAGGCAGTTACTTTGTGCACAACAACATTGAATTGGAAAGTTTACATAATGTACTTCCAGAAGAATTGATTGCATGCATCAGGGAGGCTATGGCCTCTATGCCTCATGACAAGGAAGAGGAAGAAGTAATTTTACATCTGAAGGAGAAGTTTAGGCTGTCTCTCATCAAACTAAAAAATAAAATGAATGTGTTAAGGCAATGCTTTGACTCAAAAAATAAGGTCTACAATTATTGTCTTCGGTGGCCTCATGTGGTTGGTAAATACAATGACAAACTAGAGAAGATTAAGAGTGAGTTGATCAAAATTGGTTAGGATTACAATATGTTTCAAGACCAGGATGGAGCAGTAAAGAAGAGAATTCATGAGTTGTAGGCTAAGCATGCAAAGGTTCACTTTGCTAGAAACACTCTTATGGACACTTTCTGGAAAGTGAAGGATCTAACTGAATGTAGATTGGAGCAACAAATTGAGATTTTGAAGAAAGGAGAGAAGTTGGAAGAAGCAATTACAATTCAAAAATCCCTTATCCAGATCATCAACCAAACATTAGAAAACAACAATTTGCTAATAGTTATTGGGATTGCAGTAGATTCCTAGAAGAAATTTCTTCCAGAGGTGAAAGATTAGTATAAAATAATTTTCTAATTTGTGCAACAATTGCACTTCAAATTTTGAATTTTTGAAAGGGGGAGTGAGAGCTTAGTAAAATAATATATTTTTCATTGATGTCAAAGGGGGAGGAGAGTAGTGAAAAATTCCTTATCATTCTAAGGGGGAGTAGTGTTTTGTTGTGTTTTGAAATTTTGAGTTTTGGTTCCGACACTTAGTCATTTTTCACTAAGTGTTGCCATCAATGCCAAAGGGGGAGATTGTTGGCATATGGCTTGGGGAGATTGTTTATGGCTTCTAGTGTTGTCATTGATGACAACTAAAGTCATTATCTCGGTCCACAGATTAGGATCTACTTATATCGATAGGAAATGTAGAAGACAATGCGTTACTGGTAGAAAGCATGAAGAATAGGGTATCCGGTCAGATAGTCAATTTGTGTGCTTCACTGGATCATAATTTTGTGTTGTGGATCCCCAAGAAAATTTGTTAAGCATGTGTGTTACCTTATTGGTAAGTTTTGTGGTGTTGCAACAATCAGTGTATGAGTTAGGAGATTTAGTAGAGTGATTTTCTATTTATTTGTTCATTGTGGCTGACCTAGTGAATGTCACATGCTATGGATGTATAAGGAGTACTTAATTAATTATCTCTTGTGTTGGTTATTTTGTTTTGGGTCCCAAATATGTCTTAGCTAACTTGTGTGGGTGCACATTAAAGATTGCTCATGATTTGAGCCGACTGATTAATTATCTCTTGTGTTGGTTATTTCATGTTTTGTTAAAGCCAACTTGAAGCGATGAAATATTTGTTAGCGGATATATATATGAAATCGGTAATTCATTTTGAATTCTGAATGGAGTGGTGAGAAGGTGTGTGTGTGCGAAAAGGTGTAGAGCAGTTGTATGACTGTACATCAGAAGATCTGTTGAGTAAATTTTTGTTTGTGCAGCAGAAGGGTTTTTGTGCAGGAGAGTAGAGCAGAGTAGAGTAGAAGTGCGAATTGGACAGAAGGTCCAAAGTCTGTTTCATGTGCTTCATTGGAATTAAATCTAGGAATTTGTAGATGCTATCTTCTTAGTTCAATTTTTGTTGTAATCACAAACATTTTGTAAGGCAGCGAGCCTTCTTTATTTTGAGTAGTGAGCTCTAGACAGTGTGCTTGAATGCAAGTGCATTCCCTTTGTTCATACTTTTAACAGAGTATAAATTGTGGATTTATCTCCACCGTGGTTTTTCCTCTAATAGGGTTTCCATGTAAAAATAATGGTGTTATGGTGCCTTGATTATCTTGTTCATGTGCTTGTATCTTTGTTTTTGTTTATGTGTTTCAAATGGTTTATGATCAGAATTTAAAGTTTCAATTTGTTGAACACTGATTCACCCCCCCCTCTCAGTGTTCCCTAAGTTCAATAGTTATATTATACTTCACCTGGGTTAGTATATGTACTAAATCTAGTGTTTTAGCTTTTTTATTAATTTTAATTAAGATACTATGATAATTTGTTTTCCTCAAGTAAGTAGCTAATAATATATCATATTAGTTATATGTCACCATTCTCTATCACTAACTCATCGATTATTCAATGGTGATAATTAGGTGTCGCCTTGGTCTAATAAAGGTTCACTTCCATCTCACTTGAGTAAGTTATCTCATCTATTGATATGTGAGTTAACTCATGACCTCTTGCTCATGTGTCATCCTAGCTCACTCATCCATGAAGCCTACACATGTGTACACTATTCTTTGAATTCCTACAAAACCAATCAATTAATGGGTAGAATAATAATATTTTATTATTCTATTTTCTATATAATTAATGAGCATTAGCCCTAGTTTAAATTTTAAAGGAAGAATGGTACATGGGAATGCTTCCCACACTAACATTTTGAGTAATTTATATTATTCAAATTTCAATATTTTAATAGTTATAGAAATAAATAAAGTATATTTAAATAAAAATAAACAGTAAATACCATAACACAAGTGTATGTGAGGAAAACCTTTTTGGGAGAATAACCCCACACTCCAAAGAAACTCAATGTATTATTCAATAAATCACAATTACAATAAAATTGCAAAGAAAACCTTAATAGGAGTCCTACCAACCATATATCTAGAGGAATTATTACAACTTAAACAATATCTACAAAACTTTACAAAAAACCTCCATTTCAAGCATCTAATATATAGGAAATACAAAACCTCAAACCATCAAATTCTATTTCAAAACCCTTGAGCTAAAACCACCCAAAATTGGCACCCAAATTATCCCATAGTAAAATTTCCTTATGATGTGTGATAATATGGATCATAAGTTTGTCAACATGTATAACTCTCTTCTACAATTCTTTTATGCATCCAACAACATTTTACATTTTCTACACAAATTTTTGGGTCCATAACTTTTGATCCAATGGACTGATTGAGCCTATTTTTTAAAAAATGAATCACTCATAGAGATTTATGCAATGGGAACCCTATAGGAGGTGCTAAACAAACATGATTTTTTATTTTGGCAAAAAAACTAAGCCTATAGCCCAAAAATTGAGTTTTTCCATTTTATACCCAAAATTTGCATCTTTTGTAATACTAACATTGGGAGCAAGGTTGAGACACCTTTTCAGATCATTATCCCACTTTTCTAACACCTTACAAGAGAAAAGGGAGAATAAACACTATTTATCTAATTGCTAGGGGTCAAGAGGCCCATATACTCATAACACTAGTGGAATTAATCTATGCTCATTAGATTTTTCAGTGCATCTACAATAATAGTCAAAGTCCCAACTTTTTCCAAAATCACCCTCCCATCCTCTACCATATCTAAAAATAAATGGTAATGTACATCAATATGCTTTGTCCTTACATTAAGGTTGGGTTCTATGCTAGAAATATGACACTCTGACTTTCAAAATAAATTGCAATGGTTCCTACCTCTAGTCCAACACTTGAATACAATCTCTTATGCTAGATCCAAGATTCCTTACAAGAATGAGATGATTCCATGTACTCTACTTCTATAGTGGATAAAGGAACCATGCAACCTATCAATTACTCATCTAGCTAATTGGAACTACCAAACATAGTGAAAACATATCCACTAGTGGACCTTCTATTATCAATATCTATAGCCCAATATGAATTCATAAATCTATGTGTACAAACATAATCCTTGTCCGCTCTAGGATTACCACATAATAGCATAAGGAATACTCAAAGGTACCACAAAAATACCTAAAGACCCTCTCTACTTCATCCTAGTGTACTTGTCTAGGATTAACCATGTATTGGCTAAGGACTACCGTTAATTGGGCAATGTCTACTCTTATACAAACCATGGAATACAAAAAAATACTCAACTTCACTAGCATAAGGTACTCGACTCATATACTCCATCTCACTAGGATAAATTGGACAATGTTCAATATATTTAACTTTTTCACCATTGTAACAAGAACACATAATGGCCTATAATGTGTCATTTTAAATATCTCCAACACTTCATTCACATACTTAGTCTGGCCCAACATAGTTTTTTTGACTCTATCTCTTCTTATTTTTATCCCCACAATGTACCTAGCTTCTCCTAACTCCATCTTAAATTGCACTAAAAGCTAGGAATTCAAATCACAAATAAAATATTTCCACTATCAAAAAATAGAATATCATCATCATCATTGTAATGTCATAAATTTGCACCCCTTACAATTTCACATGCATTTTTGTATCCGCTTTAGCGATCACTCCCTTAGCATCTTGTGTAGGATCATTTTAGCCCTTGCATCAACCTTTTTCCCTTCTCAAGATGCTTCAGACTCCTTTCTATCAACCACCCTTTGTGCGCCAGTTATGCGTTAAACCTTGTGTTTTTCCCATTCGTGTTGTTTAGTAGCATGATGGGTCTGGACATTAGCGTACCGCGTGGACATCTGTGCGCTGCGCTAGCATCTTGTGATGTTTCAATGCTCAAACAGTTGTTTCTAAGCATTTTTACCACTTGTCAACTAACTTTGTCGATGGTAATGGCTGGGGATGCCTTGTAACCACTCGAGAAGCTTCTTTTCTCTCCTAAAAATCTATCTTTTCAACTCTTTTTGATCTCTAGCTTCACCTCTAGATTCTTTCCAGCCTTGATTCTGGCACTTTCTCTTGTTAGTTTGTTTGCACAACTTCATATAGATTGCTATAGTAGCTTTAAGCACTCTCAAGATTTTACAACACTCTTTGCACCACTCTTGGCTCTTGCAACTCTCTTTGTCTCCCTCTTTGGCTTCCTTAAGCCTTATAACTTCATCTCCCTTATTTCATGCTTGTGAGCATCCTAGGATTCCACATCCCCTATCTATTGCATCTATATTTTATGATATGGGTTCTCCTCCTCAAGCGGGGATTGCTTTTATCACTCTTGTATCCATTTCATCTCTATCATCTCTATCTATCTATCTAGCTATCCGTGGAGGTGGGAACACCAAAACAGGGGTTTGACTATGGAAAACCCCTATA
>VDFB02059994.1:0-76914 GCA_007258455.2 Sequoia sempervirens
CCTATGTCGACCTCCACATCCATTTGCTACTCTCTCTACTCATCCTCCTTGCAAGGAACCTCCTCCACATCCACCCTCACCTCCTGATTTTCCCTGACCTCCTCCTCTCGCTCCTCTTGGATGGGTGATAACCATTTCAGAATCCTAGGTGGAATCCCACCTCTACCTCTACCCTAGTCACCTCTACCACCATCCCTACCTTCACCACCCCCTCCATCATCACTGTAACCCTGCCCTCCACTTCGACCACCATCAATCCATCTCCCTCAGCCTCTCCCACACAATCTCCCCTATGGACCTCTTCCCAACCTCTCAATAGGAGCTGGTGCATCTGGATTTGTAAGTGGTGTGGGCTTATGTTGTGCCACGATGCATCATACTCAAGTGTCATCCCAACATCTATCAACTTTTTTGGGGCACCCCATTGTACTAGCTATAACTAATCAAAATCATGTATGGCAACCTACACACTCATCATTAGGCCCCACTCAGATACCTCCCACATTGATTGAGCAAACTTTGTGACACCGACAAGCTCCCCCTGTTGCTCACCAAACTATGTGAGAACTCACTTTGGCAATTGTCGCTCTATAATGTGTTGGCTCTGCATAGTGTGACCAATCAAATATCTCATTTTCCTATAGTATGGAAGATAATCGACATCATCCTCCCAAGGTACACATTGATGGTAAGACCTCCATATGAAAGAATCAAGTAAATCGATAGAATGTTTCCAATATCCAACATCCCTGACATGGGTCTGTGTAATGACACCACCATATATATACACATATGACAACCCTATTGGCAAGTCTCTCTCCACTAATGGTCTGAACATGAATCTATGCTCCCACACCCAAACCATAAGTAGAGTGGTACCACATTCGACCGACTAAGCGCCTCTATAGGCAACATCGTGCAACTGGAAATACAACATAACAAGCATGCAGGGACCCCAAGCATATACTATGGCATGCTCCATGATACCTACTAGCATCTCACCCCATCCGATAAGGAATCCATGACCTCACCAATTTGGAATCACAATGCCTTTGATGACACTATAGATGACAATAATGAGCTGTTCATATCTATCTACCAATGTGTCGCAATGGGTCTCATAATCCTCCACATGTAGGAGGGCTACATCCTTTGTATCAAAACATCTCTGAATAGTCGCTATCCCATGGTCTTGATCATATACGATGTGGTCATCATGGATCGGGAGCCAAATAATATGCCACACATCCTCTAGAGTCACGGTCACCTCTCTAGTGGGTAAGTGAAATGATCTAGTCTCAAAATGCCACCTCTCTACTAAACTAGTCAATAGTCCTTCATTAGCCTGAATCACAGGCATGAATTTCACATGATATAATCCTAGTGCATGCAAGATATCCCTCTCTAAATCATCAAGGTGATCTCATAATCTGAAGGAGGACGAACAACTCTCGTATGTATAAATGGGAGGAAATATAACCCGAGCTCACCAAAAACACACTACGTCAATCAAGATGCCTAAACGAACCTATTGGACCTTATACACATTGAAAATTTTATAAAAAATTGAGTAAATTTTATTCATATTCAGATGCATTGCACCATTCAGCAAATACAGCTTACCAAATGCGGCTTACAGTCATTTATGGGCAAGCTAAGCAATTGCGACACACTATCAAACATATGCGTCACACAAAAACATTTGCAAGTTTTTATCCTACACATGTGGTGCAACATAACAGTTGTGGTGCAAAGGGATATTGTGAGCAACCTAACAAATGTGGCTCTGGAGAACATTTGCAGCACACCAAACACATGCGGTGCACCCGTCGACAAATACAATGAACACGATTACAAATGTGGTGAAAAAACTGCACCACATCTATTGGTCATTTTTTACCCCTAAAATCTAGTAAAAATAAAAAAAATTAGAGCAAGGAAGGGTCATGCACCGTGTTTCCCGGTCCCTTGGGCTGCTAAAAGGTTCGAACTCGATATCCATGATGAAAATCAATTGGAATTGGCGTCATAGCTCCACTGCTTCGCAAAAAAACTCTCACACTAGAGCACTCAAAATTTTAAAAACAAAATGCATAAATGATGATTTAGACCCAAAGTTTCAAATGCAAATATGGGTACCCCAAATGCCCTAAAATCAAAATATTTTGCTACCAACATGTTTCCCACTATCAAATTAGCCCGTTGGAACAATTTCCCAAAAAAATTGGAATATTTCACAAAAAATGCAATTTTTTTCATGGGGGCATCATGCTATCCCGCCTTCACCAGGGCATACCGAGGCAACTCCTGAGCACAATTTTTTGAATTTTCTATGACACAACCCTATAAAAATGCATTGTATCAAAGAGGGGCAAAATGTAGATAGCCAAAATTGTCCTAGTCTGTGAGTAACACCTTTTTACCAATGTTCACCCTTTTCCCCTAATGATTAAATAATACCTCATTATCTAATTATTATTAAATATCATATTCTACTATTAATTAAGTGATTTTACGTCATTTAATAAATTCATTCTAATTCACCCTTTTTGATTAATTAATTATGTCGTTAATTATACTTATTCTTCTATTTTAATTAAATAATTATCATTAATTGTTTAATTAACATTCAACACCCTTCTTAAATTAAATAATTGTTATTAATTATTTAATTAACCACTTCCACACTTCTAGATTAAATAATTGTTTAAATTATTTAATTATCCCTTTTCATCTCAACAATATTCATTCATTATTAATAAATAAACATTTTATTTATTAATTAATCCTCACTTGCACATTCCTCTAAATAATTAATTATCAACTCATCCATAATTCCATCTTTCATAACTAACACTCTCTTCCAGACAATAGGATAATCAATTCTAGTTCACCGATCAATCAATTTACTTTACTCCCACTCATTGTGAGTTAACTAATAAATCAAATCTCCTAACAAAGCAATCAATTCAATTTAACTAATTAATGCAACTAGTTAATTGAAATCCTACAACCAATTGCAATCAGTTAATTGGGTAATCAATTCCTCTCAACAATCCTCAACCATTGATCTTGATATGTATCATTAATTTGAATCAACTATTTCTATAAAAGCAACTCTCACATCACGTGGCTAACCAAAAACTTTAGAGTTTTGCATCATTTATATCATCCACACACTTTTGAGCTTGAAGCAAAAAAGAGCACCCTAAAATTTGAGAGCAAAACAAAGTGAAGAAGGACAATGGAAGTAATCCACAACAACACTTGTTATATAATTATAATTATAATTATATTATAAAATAATCCCACAATAGTGGTTTACAATTTTGGCCAAAGCCCGGACACTAAAATAATTTTTTGTAACTAAATTTTCACTTTCGGCACCTATAGTGGCTAAACCATGAGGAATTTGAAAATGATGCAAACTAGAGTTTCATGAAATTTTGTCTATAGATTCTAAATATATTTTTTTCAAAAATTTTGGAATCAGATTGTGCCTTTTTCCATCTCCCTTGAAACTATTTTTTTTTTTCAAAAAAACATTTTAAAAGTGGCGCTTGCATATAGCATAACTTTTTTCCATGAAGGATAAAATTTTAATTCTTTTGAATTTTAGATTTGTAACTCCGATATCTAATTCTTCAGCTGGTTATATATTTTTTAATTGAATATTTTATCTTTAATCAAGTTTCAGTCAAACTGATTATAATAGTGAAAGACTAGCTTAGTAACAGTTACAACAGAATTCAACTCCAATTTTTTAAATTCCAAGGATCATTTAACGAAGTTCAACCTTAAACGTTTATTCTAATTTTTCAGACGACATCTAAAAGAATTAGAAAAGAAACTTATCAAAAACCTAATGGCTCAGTGAAATAAAAATAATAATAATAATAAAATAAAATTTATTTAAAATTTAATTTTTGGGAAGCTTATAATAAGGACTAATACTTACAAAAGTAATTAAATGAATTAACATTTCCAAGATAGAAATAAATTAACGATTGAACATTTTAGCATTTTTTCTGTACAAATTCCGTATTAGAAATAACAAACTTAACAAAAATCTATCTAAATCGTTCCAAACTTGGTAGGGTGATGCTCTTCCTCTTCTTGATCATTCAAACAGAAAATTAATTTTTTCTTTTTAAATCATAATATTTTCTAAAAATGTGTTCAACAAAAATCCTTCCCAAATTGTAAACTAGCTTTGTGGGATCATTTGGTGAAGGTAAATGTATTGATTATTTGAATTTGATTTCATTTGTGTTGCTTGTTTTCTATTGATTGATTTGGATTGCATTTAGGTATTGGATTGCAAATTTGTGGTTAACTGCTTTAATTCTTTATCTCTATAATGACTAATATCAATTTTCCAAGTTATATTAGAGAGTATCAGTGTTCTCAAGTTCTTATCTATATACCCATTGACTGATGTCCTCTTTAATTTTCTCTTGATCCAGTGTACCTAGAGATTGGAAGATGATGGACCCATAGCTTATAGTAATAGGTGGTTGTTCCAGCTTCTAAAGAGTTGGTTTCCCAAAAGCATGTGGAGTGAGAGGCATAGAGCCTGCATTGAGTGCATTATTTACTTCATATTCTCCACATCCTTTATCATTAACCTTGATCTTAGAAAAGGCAGATTCAAGGAAGGCAGATGAATTGGATGATGAGGATAATGTGTTAGGGTTGATATAGGAAGATGACAAGCTTGTGTTGGAAAACACAATATTTATGCTACCTATAATGACAAGAATAAGAGAATGAAGCCTCAAGAGCATGACAATACTCAAAAGGATGGGGACCAACATAAATTGCAAGCTTTATGCTATTATGGGGAAAATTTAAGTACTAATGATAGGTGGAAGGGATGGCCTACATTGCATGAATCCATGGGAGACCGAGGAGAAGATTGCATGGGAGATCGAGGTCAATAACATGACACATGTATAACAGTGTTGGATCTACCTAGATAGGGAGACAAATAGTACCTTATAATCTCTTTATACATTGTCATAGGCTTTGGTAGTAATTTACTGAGGCTCTAAATCAACTTGAGTGTATCTCACTTATTTTATGAAATTCAATGTGCAAAGATTTAGGGCATAACCATTATCTAACATGACTCATGTTACCTTGTGTTTTACAATGAAGACTTCAATATGCAAGGGGCAATTATGGGACGGGTCAATGGGTGGCATATCATTTTCCGAAGGATAGTTGATAGGTGGATGATAGGTGTCCTACTAATGCTTGGAATTAGGTAGGATCAATGTTTGTCGGTACACAAGCATCCTATAAAGCTTTAGTCAAGAGCTTCTAATGGATGGACAATGATTTTAGGAGATCTAGGATGGATATTTGTGCAAGGGTCTTCCCAAGATGGTCAAGGATGTTATAAGGGGGGATTTGTGTGGATGGATTGAATAGGCCCTGAATAGTAATCCTACCACATTTAGTAGTTACAACATATTAGGGTTCTTTAACATTTGTCTTGATCATAGCCACACGTGAATTGAATTGAGCTTTATAAATGACTACATTATCATAGTTAAAAGAGACCCTATTGTGATTGACATTGTTGATCCTATTATTTTGATTATTCCCTTGATTGTTTTTTGAACTAGGATTAGTGGCTGAGATACCAAGGCCTAGAGAATATTTTGAAAAGGCATGTTTATATATATGAAGTTGATCATCAAATGGTTGGGTTTTCAAGAACATGACCATGTTTAATTACACCAATTTATGGAAAATTACATCTAGTGGTTCTCTAAGATGAGCGAAGTTGCATTTATAATTAATTTGATTATTTGGTTGGGGTGTGCCTTGAGAGACCAATGTGGTGTTTTTACAAGGATGGGTGGTTGTGGCTTGATGGAAATTTGATGTGTTAGTGACTCGAACATGTTTAGTGTCAATGACGCCATCATTAACAACATTTTTTAAAATTTCAGAATTGAGGTTCGTCATTATTTTCCTTGTAAAATTTGACTAATCCTTTTGCTATAAGTGCCTTCTCAATAGTGTCACCCTTCTCTATGATCTTGTTAAATGAGGATGCATAATAGATTTATAAATGGAAGGCCATTTCTTGATTTAGGTTTTGGATAAAGATGTTGATGACCATGAAAGGCTACTAGCGAGAGCTCTCTACCCTTGTAGGTAGCCCACAAAGCTTTCTCCATTATGTTGTTTGCTATTGTAGAGGTCTAACATGGTAGCTTCGTGTTTTATATTATAGGAGAAGTGAGCCACAAATTTTTTTGACATCTTTGCAAAGGTAGTGACAGACCCATGAGGAAAGTGTAAAAACCATTCCAAGGCTTGACCACCCAAACTACAAGGGAATAAAATGAAGGAGATAGTTGTCATTGTAAAAAATCTCTTGACAAGCCATGGAGAATTTCTTAACATGGTCACGAGGATCACCTTTCCCTTTATATTTATCAAATTTAGGAATTTTGAAATATTGAGGGAAATGTACCACTAAAATGGAATAATCAAAATGATATGGGCACAATTCTTCAAACTTAAATGATTTCTTGGTGTTGCCAACTTGTAAGTTTTTTAATGCGAACTTCACGTCTTCCCATTCTTGATTAAGGACCAATGATGATGGAGGATCCACTAGATTTGAGCTTGGAGGATTGATGTATTGATTGTGGGGAGGTGGAGAAAGATGTAACTAATTTTGAGGTAGACTAAAGTGTGACTATTATAGAGGTTGTATGAGGTATGAATGATTTTGTGGGATGCTGAGATAAGATGGATTTTGTGGTGGATTTGAATATGTCAAATTTTGAGGGATATAGGTATGTTGGACAAGATATGATGAAGCTTGGGACTGAATGAGATATTAGCCTTATAACATAATCAAATTGTATGGGGGTACAAGAGTGTGGGAAGTTTGAGATGACATCATGTAAGTGGGTTGCAAAATGTAAGAAGATTGGGGAATATGAGTGGATTGTGGGATATAAGTGAAAAATAGTAAGGAGGTGTGGGAAGTATGGTAGACTAGTTGAGTAGAATGTGGTTGAATCGATATGAGAGGAATGTGATAAAGTGTGAAAGACAAGATGTTTGATAGGGAAACTAATACATTACCCTGAGGGATAGTATGGATCGATGTTTGGGGGACAAATGGGTGGAAATTTTGTGGTAGTGAAATAGGAACATGAGAAGAGGAGACATGATAATGTCCATAACTAGTAATAAGTCTTGATCCAAGTCCTAGTGTAGGAATCTAGACAGGAGAAAGAGGTACTTAAATCTCTACATCATTACCAAACTCAAGTACATGGCCCAATGGATTTTTAGGAGAATCTTGTGGGGTAGTAGGTCTCACAATATTTGACAACTGGGATGTGTCAAAACTTGGTGGAAGTTTAGCATCACGCATGAGATTATTGGCTAGGATTGTATCCTTACATGTGTCTATGAGGTGATCTACTATATCCACATTAGCAGGGTTGTCCAAGGACTCTTGAATGTTAGGAGAAAGCTCAAGTTGGGAGATCATCTCCTCCTTAATGGAGACTAGGTCATGAGGATGAGTAGGATTCGACAGTTCCACTTGCATGTTGGGGTTCTCCATTTCCAAGAAAACCAGTAGTGTGTTGCGAGGGTTGTTGTCATTGTTATTCCATAAATTTTCTAAGTTACAAATGCATGGTTACATGCATGAAAGGTTGGGTGATTGGGTGGATGAAATTTGATGACTCTAAGCCCAAGGACAAGACTAAACAAGTGTGATTTGTTATTGGATTTGGATATTTGATTAAGCACTCAAAACAACGATTGAGATCCTATGTTGATTTTGATGGTTGTATTTATGCTTGAGATAGGCTAAGTTCTCAAGAAAAAATCATTTCAAAGAAAACTATACATTTGGTTCGAGGTGAAATAGCATGAATGAGGAATGACTAACTTAGGATAGGAAAAGTTACTAAGAAAGCATTATGATGGGGTTTGGATTTAGGGTTTAGGCTCTCAAACAAGTGATTAGAGGCTAAATTTTTGATTGGAATGATTTAGGTGATGATAGGATGCATTTAGGGATGTCCTTGTACTACGAGGATGAGATTTCTCCTAATTTTTGATTGAATGGTGTGACAAAAATGGTCGGTACAGGCCAGATATGAAGCATATTTTATTTTGTTAGCGACATTCAACTTGGAAGAACACTGACTGTCTAGGATTAGAAGGGTTAGCTCTCTAGAATTTGTATGGATAATGGATTCTCTCAAACCATAATGGATTCACCCATGCAAGTCAAAAATTCACCCCATAGATTCACTCAACAATAGAGTGCATTTTCCCAAAAAGACTCAGATTCTCCTATCTAGGGTTGTGATTAGTTCAAATATTACACCAAGGCAAATTCAATGGATGACAATTTATATTTTCCTAAGGAGGACTATGACTGAACCAAGGATTTACTACATAGGTAGAATTTCCCAAGAGTAGAGAAGTTTCACCAACCAAAGGGTTTATTTTCCTAAATGCAGGGTGGAGTCACTAAAATGAAAATTGAATTCATCCAAGGTTGATGATTGGACATATATGACAAAAGGACTAAAGATTGCAATCACAAAGATACAAAATAGAAGATGATTATATAGACTATAGATATGTACTGGTAATCACAAGAAGACATGCCAAATTGCACAAATCTAGATTAGTCAACTAGAATTGACAATCAATGTAGGCTCACAATGCAAGCACTAATACTATCTACATGTGTCTGGATAGCTAGAGATTACAACTCCAAAGGATGAATGATCTCTTACCAATGGTGGCCACATAATGATACCTTGGTAAACTCTATCTCAATGGACATAAGTACATCATGAGTAACTTTGAGGTATGATATGCATCCCCTACACCACACTGATTGACAATCAAATGGTCTTAAGCTAGGCTAAAACATGTGATCTAATACATCCTCTAAATACTAGGAAGATATATCTAAGACATATTTGTGAACATTATCCTTTCATAAGCATGGGTTGTGAATGTCAACTGAGCCAGTTAGTCCAACCCTACACTCTTAACTTGGTATCACCAAGTATTAGAGCTTTATTAAACACAATGTGACTAGATTGGGGTACAATTTTTATTCTCCCCTCATTTATATACCCCACTAATTCACATGGTTGAGATCATCCCTTGGGGGGATGAAATACCTAAGCAAGCCTCCTAAAGGGAATGATATGCTAGGAATTTTGATCTCTAGGCTAGCACAAAGCTCATTGAGAGCACTTCTAGAAATACACAACAAGACTTAGGCCAATCTACAATTTTTGATCCTAAGGCTCACCAAAATGTGCAAGGGGAGAACATACATCAACAAAGGACCCCATACATGACAAACAAGTAAATTGACCCTTTAGTGAAATTGAAGTGTTCTTAAGTTAGTGATAGATAAAGTTCTTTGGCCACAAACCTACAAGAAATAGCATTAGGAGTTTATTTCATTGAAATTTGACTATCGAGGCTACACAAAATATGTTAGCATGAACACAAGGTAGAGTGAGTTAGCAAATTAGTACCAAACACTTGTAAATATTGCTCAAAGAATGAAGATATACCTTTTAGGTTCGACCAAGAGCAGATTGTGTTCACCCCTATATAAATAAATTCACTTATGTATGATCAAGCAATAGTCTTTAACGTATATGTCCAAGTAGTAAATATTCACCCATTTATGAATTCGCCTTTGTATGTTCAAGTTCACATATTTGCAGGTCATGTTTTCCCTAACTTATAAGACAATTATCAATTAAATTCTAGAGTGGATTTACCCTTGTAGAATTGTATTCACCCATTTACTTAATGCATTCACCCAAGTGGTAACACGTTTGCCCTTCCAAAACCTAGAAACATAAAAACACTAAAAATAAGTAAAATTCATCAGTTTAACCCTTGATGTGGGTCCCACCAGGCATGCTAGAATTTGTATAAGGAAATGTGCTTTGAAAAGTGATCAAAATCATAATAAAATTGAACAAAAACAACAAAACCAAATAACACTCGAATTGGGTGAAAAGAGGTCAAACCAACATGAAATTAGATGAAAATGAAGTATGTCAAACCTCTCGATGTGTAGATGTGCTCGAGATCGTCGAATTCAATGTGTACTTAGGAAAATTTGATAGCATAATGACACCTAATTGCACAAGGTTGCATGTTATGTTAAACATAACTAAGTGTTGGGTTTTATGATTTGAGTGAAAATAGATGAAGGGTGATGATGAATTGAGGATGATCAATGGTGGAGATGAGAGGCAATCTCTCAAGCTAGAAGAATGTGCCAAGTGGCACAATGGGAGAGCTTGAGAGGGAGATGCTACCTTAGGATGTACCTTGGGGGATGGAGAAGATCTTTATCATAAATGCCTTCCCTATCCTACATTTCAGAGGTATGAGAAAGAAGGGAATAAACAAATTTTAAATTCCTTAGGTTTACTTTTGGGACAAGGATCTATGGGGGGTTCTTTTCCCGAAAGAGGAAAGCCTTTAAGGGTTAGAGGACATATTGAGTAGGTAGTAGATGAAAAAGATTAGGAATGTGCAAGTGATTAAAGGGGGATTTGGATTAGATCAGTGGATGAATTAATACAAGTGGAGATGATGGAGGATGTGACACCTCTTAATCAAGGATTAAATGTGTGCACATAGTTAGTGGGGTGATTAGAATGGGATTAGCAAATAGTAAAAAATGTTGGAGGATGAAACTAGGAGAGAGAATAGAGAGGAATTAAATTTAATTATTCAATTCCTACTTAGAGGAAAACGGGGAAAAGGGATTTTAGGAATTAAATTAAATAATAGGGGTTTTATTTAATTTAATAGAACTTTAGCAAGGATATTAATTAAATAATAGGTCATTGTTAGCCGATAGGCTACATATAGTGTGAGATTTAAGCCTCAAACAAGTCTCACACCTGCTAACCACTCTTGAGTTGTCAAAAAACAACTTTCATTTGTCGTTAAATGGTAAACCAACTAGCTTCATCTTTTGTTAAATGGTAAAAGATAAATAAATATTCATTTGTCAACTTGAAGGGTAACTTTCTTTTCCCACTTGCATTGTTTTAAGTTTTTAATCTTTATTGGAATTTAAAATTAGATAACATGTTTTAAATCTTAACTTGATGGCAACTTTCTTTTTCCACTTGCATTGTTTTAAATTTCAAATCTTAATTCAAATATATTAAAATTAGATAATGTTTTAATTTTAATTCAAATATTTTAAAATTATTTAATAAGTTTTAATTTTGATGCAAATATTTTAAAATCAGATAATATGTTTTAAATCTTAACTTGATGGCAACTTTCTTTTTCCACTTGCATTTCTTTATGTTTTAAATCTTCATGGATTGCAACATTCTTTTCCCACTTACATTGCTTTAAATTTTATATTTTTATTCAAATATTTTAAAATCAAATAATATGTTTACATTTTAATTCAAATATTTTAAAATGAGATAATATGTTTAAATCTCAATTCAAATATTTTAAAATAAGATAATATGTTTTAAATGTTGAGTTGATGGAAACTTTATTTTTCCACTTGCATTGCTTTAAATTTTAAATCTTAATTCAAATATAAATCAAATATATGTTTTAATTTTAATTCAAATATTTTAAACTCAAATAATGTGTTTTAATTTTAATTCAAATACTTTAAAATAAAATAATATGTTTTAAATCTTAATTTGATGGCAACTTTCTTTTTTCACTTGCATTGGTTTATGTTTTAAATTTTCATGGAACTATACCAAAATCAAATAATTTCCTATAAATATAGCTGAATTGAAGAATAAATATACTTGCATTTAGTAATACAAAAGTACTTTTGGATACCACAAAATTCATTGTGTACAATCATATTTCTTTTCATGAAGTACATCTAATTGCTAATATTCTTTGATATTAAATTTCTTTACTGCATTTTTTCAAAATAAAAAATTAGTAATATCAAAATTTCTATTAAATATTCTTTTTTTTTATATTAATGTTATATCTTCATTAGAATAAATGATAATGAAATATGGTACAAATTGTAGGACCAAGTAGCACACTATATAAATTTTACGAATATTAACAGTATATTTACTATTTTAATTTTGATTATTATAACTTTTTTGATTATTATTAAATAATTGAATTACATTGTAGTAGCATTTGCTTGATGTAAATGTATTTCTATGCTTAATTTTTTTTTTGATGGATAAGATAAGTTCTATATTGATTTCAAAAAAGGATTTTACAAGATTCGAGCCCCTAATTGTGGGCAAAGAGGAACATGTCCCTGTACTACAACACCAACCATTACCTACAGATTACCAAAAAAACAAAAAATGACTGTCATACAGACCATACAAACTGGATTACATATTGGCGACCACACCAGAGACCCACATTCTGGATTACATATTGCCCAAGTTTGAAACCAGGGCCAGACACTTAGAACATAATAAAGACTACATAATATCGACCACTTTGCAAAAGACAAAACACCATAACTCTGAACCAAACAAAGCCATAAACCAAAACCCCCAAGCTTCACAATCGATACCATACGTTCTACTACGCGAAAACACGAAAGTCACGCTTCCAGGTCGAATCCGCCAAAGGCACCAGATGAAATTCCTTTCTTAAGAATGGAACACCAACATTCGCCAGCCTCCTGTGCTCCATTAACTCGAACCCAGCCACATCCAACAAGAATGGGTAGTAGTTGACCAGGGCATCTGGGTCCTCAAGCAAATGCAAGTCGTGAGGGGGCAGAATCCCTTTCCCTAAGTGCGTGGTAGCCAAGGCACGATCCATACCAACCAGCATATCCTTTCTAAACAGCTTCCTCATGATTAACTTAGCATCCCCCTTTGAAACACCGACATCCAGAAGGCCCGCCAAAACCCTTGAAGAGATATCTGAGTCGAGTCTATAACCTTCGGCGTTCACCATAAACTTTTTCCCTGCAATGCAGGAGATGGCCGTGAGTACTAGGTAATTTGGGTGTTTAATGAGGCATTGAAGGCAAAGTGATGAAATCTTCCCTTCAAAGGAAATCTACCTCTTTGAGCCCTTCAGAGCAACTGATGTCTCCATACCCCTCATTTCCAATTCTTTGCCAGAGACAAGTAGAATGAATCTACTCATTTTCCTACCACATATCCACAAGTTAACCCAACATTGTGTGGAATTAAATGAAGTTGTCTGCAAATAAAACCAGCATGTCCTTCCCACATGCATTTCATCCTTTGAGACCCACACAATCTATGAGCATCGACAGGTAATCATGGCATAGACTAGTTCTAGGACCTTCCTTCGGGCCACTAACAATACTAAAAGACTGATAAGGTTTAAATTTTCCACCTCGCACGTGAAACGACAGATGTTAATTGTTAAGCAAAAATTTTCTAGCATTAAGCTCCTATTTCCCGATGACTGATCTGTAAACTCCTTACTATGAATCACTTAACAACTTGTTAGATTCACCAAGATACAGATTTAAAATTAAGATCGTAACTGACGATGCTTGTGAATTGAGCAAATAACCACATAAACATAGGAAAGTAAAGCTGACAAAAATCATGCATCATAAAGAGAGACAAAGAGATTTGATTACGGAGTTCACCAGTTTCTGGCTACGTCTCCGGATCCGCAAAATAGTGTGATCAATGCCATTACTATGATGCAACTGCTTTTACATCACCATGGTCTTTCACTGAGTTACAATCCGCTACCAACTGAAACACTGTCTTGACAAGAACTTTCTAGCACCCACACTGCCTAGTCCTTATGTCACCTTTACAATGCTTCCAAACAATAAAGCTGCAACTCTCTCTCTCTCAACAAGATTACATAGGCGTCAAGCCTTTACAAATGACTCACAGGGTCGTACAAATCCTCAAGGACTCACTAAGTTCTTATCTCTCCACAAGAGACCCTTTAGCTTGCTAACAAGAGAAACTCTCACTTTCCCAAAACCCTTTTCTAAGAGAAAATAAACTCTCCAAGAGCTAAAAATGAGAACACACTCTTCTCTTGCTTTTACAAGGAAATCCTAAGGAACAAGACTCAAGACTCTTCAAGTCTCCTAATCCCTGAATTCTGAATCTCTCAATCTCCGAATGAAAAATACTCTCACCATCTCCCCCTTTTATACATAAAATTTTCCTAAAAAGGCTTAACAAAAATATTAAATGCATAACACCTTTAACAACTCGTAGCAGGGTTGGTTTGATTCTCTTTAACCCCCTTTGCTAATTTGTTAGTTGGGTTTTTGTTTGTTTTGGCTTTCTAAGCCATTTGGTTAAGGCTCGGCCAACAAAACCTTAACAAAATCAACAGTGGCCTATACATATTCAAGAACCTACGCGTGGTCTAACAGTGGCTTGTTCTTTTGTCAAATGGGTGGTCGACGGTTCCAACCCCGCCGGCCACGCTTTATAACAAATAACCGAATCACTAAACAATAAAATTAAGCGGCTCCAAAGCTGTAAATGACGGCTATATTTGGTGCAACGGTTGCCGGCGATTTCAGCAAATTGGAGGTTGTGGGTTCGAAACACAACAAAATTTTGTTAGAAAAAACTCATCTGCCGACCGAAGGAGCGCAAATACAACAGTGCCACGTGTCAAACTGTTATTCGCCAGAACAAGCCAATGTGTCCGCTGACGAAGATAATCTGTACGCTGACTGGGTGCCACGTGTCTCCTACTGATTGGTCTGTACCATCTGACTCACATGACACGTGTCTTGCGTCGATTGGTCCACTTTTGATCTACCCATATGCTGACGTCATCATGTATGGATGCTGACATCATCATTGTACCTTCAAGTCAACAGGAACTTTGACCGACCGTATCTCCCGCATACGAGCTCCGTTTTCAACGAAACGAACGCCGTCAGAATCGTCTTGACAAGCACTTGGATTTGACGCTGATTTTGACAAATTCTGAGATGGTCAATTTTTCTCCCTTTCTGATGGCTCTGGTACTCAATTTGACCAAAGGTTTGACCAAGCATAACTCGCACATACGACCTCCTTTTGACGCGATTCAAGTTGCGTCGGGATCGTGTCAGAGAGCTCTTCGATCTGAGACTATTTTCACCTGATTTGAGGACAGTCAATTTTCCAGTCAACCATCTGGCATCCTCGGCCCTTGTTGAACTTTGACCGAGCATATCTCGAGCAAACAAACTCCTTTTGACACGCTTCAAGTTGTGTCAGGATCGTATCGCTGTGCTCTATGCATTGATTCCAGTTCTGGGAGATTCTGAAGCTGCTGGATTTTTGAGGCCTTCAAGATCCACCTAGATCAATGACCCAGCCACCTCACCCATTAGAGGTGAGGTGGCGCCCACCCATCCGCCCACATCAGTTACTCATTCATTAATTTTTCCTAGATCACTTCTTTGATTGACAGCCCATCAGCACCTAAGTTGGATAGAGAATCAACTTCCTGATTACCTTCCCTAAATATATGAGAGATTTCAAAGTTTTTGAACCGATCCAACCGTTTTAATACCAATCCTAGGGAAGCATCGAGTCACCAGTTTTGAAATTTACCTGACCGCAAGGCATTGATAATTAACAAATAATCTCCCTCTATGAAAATGTTTTTTTATTTTTAACTCCAGACACCAAGCTAAGCCTGAAGCTATAGCCTACAGTTCAACCCAATTGTTAGTACCAATCTGGAGTGGGGAAGCAAGTCTGCCAACCGTCTTACCCAACCAGTTCCTGATGATACACCCAGCCCCCGACTGCCCCGGGTTCCCTCTAGCTGCGCCATCAAAGTTCAACTTATCCCATCCCAATTCAGGAGGACGCCATTTAACATTCTTTCTTTCATGCTCTGCCACCTTTCCACCTGTCCCGATTGCAGAGGGAATGATCAGTCCTGACCACAGTTTCTGCACTTTTGCATCCCAACTGGAGAAGAAAGAGATCGATTTTGCATTTTGTTGGATTCGTGAATTCATCAGCTCAACCAGACAAACTTCCAATTTGTTTAGAAAGGATGATAATGTAAGAGTGATGTCCTGAAAGATTCGTCGGTTTCTTTCCTTCCAAACCTCCCATAATAACATTGAAGGACTCGCCCTCCAAAACCTAGCCAAAGTCAATCCAATTCCAATTCTTGGCCAACCATTAAACCAGTCTTTCAAGTTTCTTGGAGAGATAGTTGAGAGACAAAGCTTCATGCATAGCCAATCCCAACAATGTTTAGTAAAAGGACAATTCAAGAACAAGTGATCATTTGACTCTTCCACCGCTTTGCAAAGCACACATCTCGAAGGGTCGTTGTAGCCAAAAAAATTTAACCTTTCTAGTGTTAGGAATCTGCCTTGAATGGGGGCCCAAGTGAAAATTCATGCCTTTGGAAGGCAAAATTTATTCCAGCATAAATCATTAGAGAAGTCCACTTCACATTCCAACTGTTTGGTGAGTAAGCCATACCCTTCCTTGGCTCGGTATGAGCCAGAAGAAGATTTGCATCGTCAAAGCACATCCTGTCCACCTCTCAAGTTGAAAGAGCGTTGTTTAGTGATTTCCTTGAAAGCCTTAACTTCTGCGTCACTTAAACCTAATTCGAAAGGGTCTTTCCATTGCCAAGCCATAATATCGTTTGTCTGTTCAATTACCAAATAATCTTTAACATTTTTACCCCAGAGTCATTTTGATGTCTTTCACATTACTTAACGAAACAATATCTGCCAACTTGCCATAGCCATCCCAAGAATCTTCCCAAAATAAAGCCTGACCACCATCTCCTAAATCCCACAAAAGGAAGTCCCCAATTATCTTTCGACAGTTACAAATGAAATTCCATACCCGAGATCCCTTAGAAAGAGATCGGGAAGAAAAGAAACTTAATGGGTTATTCTGTAAATATTTGCATTTAGAATTTTAACCCACTTCCGATCCTGCTATTCATATATTTTCCAAGCAATCTTTCCTCCTAAAGCTTTATTTTGGAGAGAGAGTTTTTTAATGCCTGCCGCAACTGCTTCTCTAGACCTACATACCTTCTCCCAGCTTATTAAAGGAAGCTTTTTCTGATATGAAGTTCCTTGCTAGAAGAATTGCCTTAACTTTTGACTGCATTTGTCATTTATACTTCCAGGAAGGGGAAGGCATGACATCATATAGATTGGTAGGGCTACCAAAACTGATTTTATTAAAGTTAGCCTACTAGCCCAAGAAAGCCATCTTCCCTTCCATGACGAGAGTCTCTAGTTGATCTTGGTTAACAAAGGATCCAATAATTTCCCCGAGTTATGACCTGTAGCCAAGGGAAAACCCAAATATTTGCATGGAAACTTCCCTTTTTTGAACTTAAGAACTTGCAAAGTCTGCTTTTCCAAAATAGGATTAGTAAAAAAGAAAAATACTTCAGGCTTTTCAGAACTTACCTCTTGACCAGAGGCCTTTGAATAGTTTGCGAGGATTTTTTTAAAGGATCTAGCTTCTGAGACTTCTGCTTTCCCTAGGAGTAAGTTGTCATTAGCAAACTGTTGATGAGTTACAGGCGGCATATTACTTGTGATTTGTACACCCTTTAGCTTATTATCCATATTTGCCTTGGCAAAAGCTCTACCCAGGGATTCTACCATTAAGACGAACAAAAAAGGGGATAAGGGGTCCCCTTGTCATAACCCCCTAGAGACTTCAAAGAAACCGTGCAGGGAACCATTGATCAAGATTGAAAAACTTGGACAAGCGACCTAGCCGAAGATCCAATTAAGCCAAGGTGTAGAGAAACCAAAAGCTTCCAAAACTTTGAATAAGAATCTCCAATTAACTTTATCATAAGTTTTCCTGATATCCAGCTTGAGAAGCATGGATGGAACCTGAGTAGTTTGAATTGAGTGGATGCCTTCCTGAGCGATGATAACCCCATCAAAAATTGACTGCCCATGAACAAAGCCCATTTGTTCTTCAGAAATCAAGTTAGGTAGCAACACCTTGAGCCTATTTTCTATTGCCTTCGCCAAGATTTTGTAAGTTGTATTACATAACGAGATAGGTATGAAATGTTCAAGTTTGTCTGGCTTCTCCTTTTTAGGAATAAGGGAAATGAAGGTATTATTAAGTTCTTTCAGAGCGCATCCTGAAGATCTGGAGTCTCAACTGCCGCCACCACATCAGTACCTACAATTTCCCAGCAATATTGGAAGAAAACTACAGGAAAACCATCGGGTCCCAGAGATTTGTCCGGATGTAGTTGAAACAGAGCATTCCTTATCTCAAGATCCGAAAAAGGCTTGATCAGAAACTGGTTTTGTTCCTCCAATACCAGTTTGGGAATATGTTGCACAAACTCAGTTTGTTCTATAAGATTAGCACCCTCCCAGTCATTCAGTAGATTTTGAAAGAAATGAACTATGGCATCAACAATGTGACTGGGTTGATCAATCTAATTTCCATCTTCTAGTATGAGACAAGAAATTTTGTTTCCACCGTGTCTAATTTTTGTGGAATTGTGAAAGAATTTAGTGTTTTTGTCCCCTTCATTCAACCATAATTCCTGAGATTTTTGTCTCCAGAACACCTCCTCTTTGGTTAGAATATCATTCCAGCTGTTCAAAAGATCCTTTTCCTTGAGATATAAATCATTATCCATGCCTCTCTGAATCACAACCTCATTCAAAGTTGAAAGTTCTTCTTCAATGCGCTTTTTTTCTTCAAATATGTTTTTAAAGCTAGATTTGTTCCAATATTTTAGCCTTTGCTTTATATGTTTTAACTTGGAGGATAGTGAAAACATTTTTGTTCCAACGACATCAATTTCTGACCACCACTGCTCGATAAGTGACAGAAAATTTGGGCTTTTGAGCCACATCTTTTCAAATTTGAAAGGGCATCTTGGAGGACGCCCATCCTCAACAATGTCTACAAAAACCGGAAAATGGTCTGAGCCTGGACACGACAGAATTTTAACATCCAAAGAGAATGAAAAGGAAGCAAGATTTCCTTTGAGGAGATATCGATCTAGTTTTTCCCTAATAGAACAAAACCCATACCTCCTATTTTTCCAAGTATATGATCCATTCATCAAGGGCAGATCAACAAGATGATTTCTATTCACAAAATCTTTGAAATCTATCTGAGATTGGAGCTTCCTGGACACCCCTCCCCGCTTATCATTGGAGTGCAAGATTGCATTAAAATCCCCACCGATTAAGTAATGATTAGATATCCAATTGGTGCAAAATTGCTCAATTTCCTGCCAAACCAAACGTTTTGCAACACAAGACGTCGGTCCATAAACATTAATCAAAACAAAATGTAAATTAGAGACCAGACTCCTAACTGAACAAGCAATCCATCTGTTACCCCCTGCTAATTTTTCTAGCGTTACCAAATGAGGGCGCCAGAGAGTAATCAGACCCCCAGAGGCACCATCTGCCCCGACCTCTATCCATTTCCAGGGGCCCATCCTTTTACCGAATGCCAACACCCCTTCTTTGTCGAGCTTTGTTTCTTGAAGCATGCAAACTTCTGCCTGTGAAGCTATAATTTGGTTCTTCACAAGGCGTCTCTTGTTAGGGGCATTTAAGCCCCTAACATTCCAAATGAATATTTTCATTGTTCTTCAGGAAGGGTGATCCCCTTCCCTACTTTCAATAAGTCCACAATCTTTTTCTGTCCAACTGCTTCTCCATCAATCTTCAATTTTACCACATTTGGAACTCTACCTCTTCTTTTGTGGTCTCCACAGTCTGGGGAAGGCATGTCATTGTTGAATTGATAAATGCCCATTCCTACTTGTGCAGTCCTAGCCAGAGAACCTACATCCATATTCTCATCTAATGCTTCATCCATTAACCCTGTGTCTTCCATCCAGCCTTCCTCATCTATAGAGAAAGGATCACTCAGGTTTTCCCTAGCTTCTTGTGCTAGCTCGACAATTTCTTTGCTAACCTCAATTAATGAGTTCAGGTTCTCCTTCCTTAAATTGTTGTCAATGATGTTCAAAGCATCACTGACCTTCTCATTCAGGGCTATATTAATATCCATTGCTTGTCCCAAGATTTGTGATTCTTTCTAAGGTTTCTTCTTTTCGTTTTCAGAAATTGAGTGTTCCGAAGCACCAGTTGGCATCTCTGTTGTATCTTTATAGCCTTCTAGAGCCTCAAAGTCTTGTTTGTAGGGTTGCTCATTTGTCCTTTGAGGCGGATAATCACTATCCCTCCATCCCAGAATTCCAACCTAGTTTCTGAAAGGTCTGGGTTCATAAACCAAAGGTGTCTTAAGAACATCCCATTCTGTGTGGATCTCCATCTCTTTCCACCGGGGGCTACTTGGCTGAACCTGCACACAAATTCACACATAGGTACTAATGCCATCCCCATCCATCCAGTCTTCTGCGCAGACATACTTTCCTAGTTTATCACCAATTTCTGCCAGAATGTTTTTATGCTATAATTCATAAGGAAGCTTTGTGATTTTATACCAGTCTTGAATATATGTAAGTTTATGCTTTAACGGATCAAAGCCAATTTCCCATTTGCGCATGTAGAAGCTAAAACCATCCATTAACCAAATGCCATCCATAATCTCAGAGTGGATTGCTTTAGAAGGGCAAATGACCATAAAAAAACCATTTGCCATATATTTAAATATCATCTCTGTGCCCCACCTCCCTTGCCACCATCGGATCAGGGAATCCCAGTTCAGATTGGATCCAAACCATTTCATTATAATTCCTGACTCTTCCAGCCTCTTGATTGAAGGGCCTAGCCAGTTAGAATTCATTACAAAGGTTCTACAATTCATTTGCCCAAACTTTGTCTCCTCGCAGGAGGTTTGAGATTTCCTACTGCCCTTCCCGTTCAGAAATTTTGAATTTGCATTGCTCTCCTACTGGGTTTCTTTGTTCCTTCCTCGATTTCCTTGGTGACCATTTTGCCTTCACCGCCCATACCTAATTGTGCTAGGAGAATTCCTACCATCTTTCCCCATTGCCCCCCAAATTTCATCTTGCCTCCAATGCAGCCACTCCTTTGTAGTCCATTCATGTGTCTGATCGCCTTCCTTAGACAAAGCCCTCCCCATTCCAGGTTTTTCGGCCTCCATTTCTCCATTCCTTACTTCCTGTTCGTCGTTCTTCTGCGGATTTTCGCTCTTCGCGCTATGCTCCTCCATTTTTCTTTATATTCTTTCCCAAAGAGTTTTTAGTGGTTATTTCTATGCTTAATTTGATCTTTCTACAACTCTTTAATTTCTTTATATCATTCTTCTGTTTTCTAGGAGTTGTGCATAAAATATTTTGTATTCTTTTCCCATATGTTTGAAATTTTGAATTCTATCTACACTGCAATTAGTTTATCAAAGGATTTCAAGTTTTGAGAACAACAAGCAAGTCTTTTCTTATGTGAATTAATAGGGTAATTTTTAATAAAATAATTTCCACCTTATCAAAATTGAGGTTTTGCACAAGCCAGTTATTATGCTATGACCAACCTGTAGTGATGAATTATGGGAATTTTTTATTTGTGAAACAAATTTACTGTTTATAATTGTAAATAGGGGATTAGTGTCCTGAAAAATCAGATAACATGTTTTAATTTTAATTCAAATATTTTTAAATCATTTAATAAGTTTTAATTTTGATGCAAATATTTTAAAATCAGATAATATGTTTTAAATCTTAACTTGATGGCAACTTTCTTTTTCCACCTGCATTACTTTATGTTTTAAATCTTCATGGATGGAAATTTTATATTTTTATTCAAATATTTTAAAATTAGATAATATGTTTTAAATTTTAACTTGATGGCAACTTTCTTTTTTCACTTGCATTGCTTTAAATTTTAAATCTTAATTCAAATATATTAAAATCAAATAATATATTTAATTTTAATTCAAATATTTTAAACTCAGATAATATGTTTTAATTTTATTTCAAATATTTTAAAATTAAATAATATGTTTTAAATCTTAATTTGATGGCAACTTTCTTTTTTCACTTGCATTGCTTTATGTTTTAAATCTTCATGGAGCTATACCAAAATGAAATAATTTCCTATATAGTTGAATTGAAGAATAAATATACTTGCATTCAATAATTAGTCGATAGACTTTTATTGTGGACTTGCCAGTCCACATTTGCTCTCCAAACCTGTCTCACACGCCTAAAACCGGGGCTCATGCTGGTAAACCATTTTCAATTTCCAACTTTCAGTGCTCAGAAATTCTATCAAATAACTGTCAAAAATCTTTTGACTTCTCATAAATCAAATTGCTATCTTTACAGCCTGTGCAGGGACGTCAGAGAAAATTATTATGAAGTGACAGATTAAATGCAGAGAGTCTATGTAGTTTTCATGCCCATAATATTTTGTTGAATCCAGAACGAGCTTCCTCGTAAGACTTGAGAACTGCTCAGGCCCAGAGGAGAACGCTAGTCGATTTGGCATTTTCAAGGATAATTTCCAAAGGGCTTTGGAGCACCAAAAGCTGGATCCAAGCGTCGTCCATGACATCACGAAGTTTTCAAATTTGATGGAGGCCGAGTTCCACTGTCAATATTTGGGGCTTTGTGCCCATCCTTTCTGAATCTGGCGCTCATGATGCAACCATTATGCCCACCGATGATCCAGAGAAGGGGGCCATCACGAAGGTGAAAAATTAGGTGGGGAATTGGTTTCATTTTTAACAGCAAACTCTGTCCATTTTTTCTCACTGTAATCGGTGATAGCACAACACAAATTGTTCATAATCTTAAGGTAAGTCACTCGCCATGGTTTCATTGAATATTTTTCCCAATCTGTAGGCGCTAGGCTCATTTTTGTGGTGTTTTATTCTCATATATGATATTATTGTACTACCTACTCTTATACCCCTATTTGTTTGTTTTCCTTGTCTTGAAGTTATTTTTTTGGTAGAATGTGTACAACATTTTGTCAGGATTCATTGAAGTTCAACATGGTGGCAGTTGACCAAGTTCATCCCCCGCTTAATGACATATTGATTGCGCTCTCTAGGGTTTCTCAGCTCTCTCCCGACTTTGAGGGGAAAGTGAAGATGAGGGACTGGATTTCCAGGCAGATGAGCTTGCTGGAGCAATGGGCATTAGTGATTCAAAGACAAGAGCTCCTCCGTAGCAACGCATCCAAAATAAAAGCTTCTGAGAAGTTATTATGTCTTTGCTTAATAGGAGGCTTTTAATCCCCTATCGTTCTATCAGTAAGTACACACACACTTCGTGTATATATGTTGATCGATGGAAATGAGAATATATGTGTTTATATAAAGAAGGGGTGTTCAATTGGACTTGACTTGGCTAAGCGCCTCATTACCCACTTTGAAAAGGCTAAGATGCTGCACAAATCTGTACATGTCTTCCATGAGGTAAGAATAACATACCCAAAATTGAATGCTTGTGTTTTTGTGAAAAACATGAAAGACAAGTGAGGCTCTCAATTTATTACATGCAATTTTGGAGGCCAACTATGTGCCAAATGAGACCAATTTGTCAGCAATGTTTTTTACATTGTTAAAGGAAAACAGACTGCAGGAGGCAGAAATGACTATAGTTCACATTAGTGAGAAATGTTGCCAGTCTTTCCCAGATGTTCTGCATTTTACTCAGTTCACTAATGCATTGCGTAAAGTAGGGAAGGTAGACAAGGCCTGGGAGCTTGTGCATTTAGCCAAAAACTAAGGGGATTTCTCTGAGTATAGCGCCCTTCAATGTGATACTGAATAGTCTTGGCCAATGTGGCGATTTCTCTAGAATTAATTAGGCTCTTCTACCAATTTTCTTGATATATTTTTCTTCTTGATGACAGACCACATGGTGCATTCCTCAAACATCAATTGCAAATTCATAATTGATTTTACTTGAAAGTGTTTTCTTATTGTTTTTTCTGTCCCAAGAAATCTATTTGCCAAGGGAGGGATTTTTTTTTATTGTTTTGTCAGTCTTAGGCATATGTGAAATTTGATGAAAATTTGGGGTAGTTGTTGTGCATAATGCATATGTTACATATTATTCTAAGGATGTCATGTTTATTTCATTTTGAATTTATATAGGTTAATACATGCTCGCTGATCAATCATTGATCAATCAACTGCATGTGAGATGCACTGTGGAGAAACTAAGCTAGTCCATTCCCTGAAATAAGCAATGCCTTAAGGACTTGAAACACACTAAATCCTATAACAAAAATAATCCAATTTTATTTTGGACTTTTTATTTCTAAGTCTCTCTTTGCATAAGATAAGCTTGTGTTTATATAATCTAAAGCCTAAAATTATTACAATGACATTTATTTTTAATGCTTCAATCTGTCTACCTTAATTTATGTGTATCTAACTTTTCCAGTTGTTTTAGTTGTCCCCCTACTGATTACACTGTGTTTATTAAAGAATGAAGGTTGGATGTGATACTAGAATGGTGATAGATAGCCAAATTACAATATGCAATAGATAAATGTTTAATTAAAAATCAGAAACTTGAAATAAAAAAATCTGATAGTAGAGATCTAAACAGTAAGAGAACTGGGGCACCAAATACCCAATGTGTACAGGGTTGGAGGGTAAATCCAATAACTAGAATAAGATAGCTTACAGGAATCTGAATTTTGGAAACAACGATTTTTTTCTAGAAATGGAAAGCGCTTCATTGTTAGGATTTGACACCAGCTGATCATGTCTCTATGTCTAAATGAATATCTGCATAGGAGGAGCCTGCATTTATAGTAAAAAAATATTACAATGATATTTAATGTTTTTAGCTATTTACTTACATTTTTTATATATTTCTATCTACCCTTTCCAGCTGCCCTCTTACATGTTAATTTATTTCTATCAATCTACTTGCACATGGATTTTACTTATAGAAAACAATAGTTAAATAATGAACTCAGTTAGATGTTTAGATCAACAAAGCGACAAAAACCAACATTTTCATAGTAAATTAGGTGGATAAGAGGCAATAGCCAAAAGCTTGCAACATCAAATTGGAGAAACCTGTAGTGAGTTCATCTTTAGTCATGTTAGCAATTTTTTTTAGCAAGATGTAAGATGTTTGTTGCCCTATTAGCTGATGGTGGAGCTGCTTTCTTGGTTAAATAAAGATATATGAGTAGGCTAAGAGAAGTAATAGGTGGTTGATCCGCTTCTATTGTTTTGATAGCTTTGGTGTTGGCTCTATTGAATGTCTCAAATTTTCTGTGTTGGGTTTGAGCATATGTTGTCCTGTTTATTCTAGGTTTATATTTGAAAACATAAATATTAGATGTTAACATCTTACACATGTGCTAAAGATTGCTCATCTGTAAAATTAGTGACACAGGTTTATATTGAACAAGGAATAAAATGCAAAAGCATAAGAAGAACATCAATGTGTGATGGTGTCAAGAGGCACCAAAAGAATAATGACACTATATAAATGAATACAAGTAAATGAAGGTGATTCAAGTCATTGAAAAAGTTGTGATGATTGACTCTATTTATACACTTCTCATTAAGTTACAAAAATGTAGATTGCCCCATTAAGTTTCTAACCTCAAGATAATTGTGTTGCAAGTTTCATATGCAAAGTACACATTTACATATGCAAGTTACACCAACAAGGTACATATAATTTAATATCGGTAAATCAAAGAGACTTTACAAGATGGGTTTTACTCTTTAACAGCTCCCCCAGTGCACAAATTGGAGGGCCAAAGGAAGGTGACATTAACAAGTCAAACCTCTTGAAAGAAGAGAGGCCTCGAATGGATAAATCTCACTGAAATTGTAAGATTCTAGAAAAACTATATCTATAAAAAATTGAAATAGCAGTTCGTTTCGTGAGGAAACAAATTTAAAGAAATATAAGTAGTAATATTCTGTTATGATTAGAATCTATGTCACATCACGAGGTTCATGTTTGGGTCTGCAATTGCAAGGAAAACATTTAAATCAAATTTGTCAATGATAATATTCAAGAAAATATTTGTGATATAATTTGAAGAATATAATTCTATATTTTTTAATATTTTTATTATGATATTAAAATATTCATTAATAATAATATACTATAATAGTATGTTTTAATTTCATATATATAAATTTATAAGCATGTCATATAATATTCAAAATTAATTGAAAATTTAAAACCAAAAATTAAAACCTTTAGATATTGATTCAAGCAGCTGGGAGTAAAGGTTGATTTATTGGCTCTGTGTTTGGTAGTGAGTGGAATCTTTTTCGTCGAAGGGATATGAGCTCTGCCAAATTGTGAAGCTGGACATGATAATGCAACCAATATCGCAGCTGTTTTTGTAGTTGATGTGCACGTGTGACTACAACCATACTGTAGCTGGTGTTTTCACTATGAACATAGCATGCACAGCGGAGGACTACATTCATTATCTTTGCAGTGCCATTCTCTGATGGGAATTTCCCGACAAAGAAGCAACAATTTTCGTAGGGTTTTTTAATAAAATCTTTTGTGTTGCATACAAATGATTAGTAAGACAAATTTAGACAATTTTTTAGTGACTGTAATGGGATTTGTCGAATTTTGAACTTTTTGGTTGAAATTCGGTGAACCTTGTTATATAAATTAGGACAAATAAACAGTACAACCCAGGCTTGCAAGTGAGCCACTCTCAATTTTGAAGATAGTTAATCTTCATTATGCAAATTACATAAATTTCATTCCAAATGTTCATCTCCTTAGAAAACCTTTTTTAAAAATAATTCATCTCACTACAAATCAATATAAAAATAATCAATCGTTGCCTGATTACAAATGCATGTATTTTTATGTTATAGTTCCCAAAAATAAATTAAACTTTTTTTCCTAGCAATGGAACTAGCCAAAATAGAACAAGTTAGTTCTAATCTTTTAGATGTCATAACTTTTAACAGTTTGACAAGAGTGCATTATGAGTGGGGTTATATTAATGAAGCATTAGAGTTGTTAGATAAAATGATGCATGGTCATTGTTGTCCCAATAGAATTACATTTACTACCTTGATTGGTGGCCTCTGCAGGGTAGGCAACGTAGATGAAGCTCTCAAATTGGTGGCTAAGATGAAGGATGCTAATTGTACTCCATATGAAGTTACATTTACTACTCTAATTGATGGCCTCTATAAGGTTAACCAAGTAGACGAGGCTCTTCCATTAGTAGCACGCGCTCTTTATTTGAAATGCAAGTATGCAGGTCTCTGATTTTAGGATCTATTTTTTATTTAACAGGTAATGTCTTTTTTACAATGATAACATCTCTTTCACTAAAGATTTATGATCTTTATTTACTCAGAATTTCCTTTGTTTTGTTGTACATAACTACTTTGCATTACTCTTTGTTCTTTTCTGTGTGGGTTTGAAACAGGTCATGTTTTCTTTACCGCTGCCCTTGGACCTTGATCACTGTCCACCTTGAAGATAAACACTGGACAGTCTATCGACGTACCCCTTGAATCTCTTATAGATGCAAGTGCTAGTTACTCTACAAAAGTACTCAAGATGGACACCACAAAATTCATTGTGTAATCTATATTTCTTTTCACAAAGTACATCTAATTGCTAATATTCTTTGGTATTAAATTTCTTTACTGGAATTTTTTCAAAATAAAAAAAATTATTAATACCAAAATTTCTATTAAATATTTTTTTTGCATAGTAATATCAAATTTTCAACCTGTTCTATTGTTTTATATTTTGTGTTGTAGGAATCATTGTGATTTTATATTAATGCTATATCTTCATTAGAATACATGATAATCAAATATGGTACAAATTGTAGGACCAAGTAGAAAACTACAAAGAGCTTGTAGCGAACAACATATTAAAGAAAACAAATATCAACAGTATATTTACTATTTTATTTTTGATTATTATTAAATAATTGAATTACATTACATAGTAGCATTTGCTTAATGGAAATATATTGATATGCTTAATTTTATTCAATAATTATATACTAAAACCTTATCAGTCCATCGATTCTCGGACAATATTGCTTGAGAGAAAAGATTTCAGTAACTCAAATCTTTCTACAACTCTTTAATTTATTTATATCATTCTTTTGTTTCTTAGCACATGAGTTGTACATAAAATATTTTGTATTCTTTTCTCATATGTTTGAAATTCTGAATTCTATCTACACCGCAATTAGTTTATCAATGGATTTCAAGTTTTGAGAACAACAAGCAAGTCTTTTCTTATGTGAATTAATAGGGTATTTTTTAATAAAATAAATTCCACCTTATTCAGAAATTGAGGTTTTGCACAAGTGGGTTATTATGCTATGACCAACTTGTAGTGATGAATTATGGGATTTTTTAATTTGTGAAACAAATTTACTATTTGTAATTGTAAATGGGGGATTAGTGTCCTAAAAAACTTAAGATAGAGCCTCATCCTGTGAATGGATTTACCATTGATCTATCGAGTTTTTTCTTTATGCAATTTTTAGGTTCTTTCTTGAAGTTGTGGATTATTGAGCTATATGTTATAATTCTTCAAACATGCAATATTGTAGTGTAGGAATTTTTTTAATAAAAAATTATATAATCCTTCATAAAAAAGATATCCTAAAGTGTGAACCTTTTGTATGGTTGAGACACTATTGTTAGTAATTTTCTTGAAAGTCTCATGTAAGCAATAAAGTTAAACTTCTCTACATATTTCAATGCCAGTCCTACTTAAGTATAGAGTATAGCGAAGAGAAAAGATAGGTTTAGTTAGAAACCCTTCCCAAAACATAAGACTGCTAGATTGTATAGACTGTTGCCATAAGAAAAGAATTATTTATTTGGGTCTTTAGATGTTTCCTTATTTCTTAGTTACAATTTTAAATAAGTTTCCATTCTAATATCCAGATCATAGAATGCTAAGATTTTTCCCTATACTTGGTAAAATTTTACCATGGGATCCTTCAAAATCATCAACTATAATAGGAAAGATGTGTTAAATTATCAAGGAGGTTTTGTGCACCTTCTCCTATCTTGATATTGCAACAAATCTTGCAGTTACCCATCAAGGCTTTCCATACACCAACATCAGGCCCTAGCGGTATTTTTTGAATTAAGTCATATGCTTCGTTCAAACACCTTGCGCGGTCAAGAAGGTTAACGAGGATTGTGTAATGCTCCATTGTAGGTGTAATGCTATATTTTTGACTCATGCCCTCAAATCATTACCAACCTTCATCCACTAGGGCTTCATTATTGCACACAAACAAAATAGCAATCAAAGTAATGCAATTGGGATCCACTTTTGCCTATTGCATTTGGTTAAAAAGGTTAAGGGCTTCTTTTTTAAACCCATTTTTTCCGTACCCTGCAATAAGCATTGTCTAGGAAGTAACATCATTTTGAGACATTCTATTTAAACCATTCTGCACAATCTCAATTCTTCCACAATTACTGTACATGTTTATACGAGCATAACAGATAAATAGATTGAACTCAAATCCACTTATAATTGTGTATGAATGGAGTTCCTCACCCTTATGCAAAGCTCCTAAATCACCACATACAAGAGCACATTTATCATAGTAAACTGATTTGGCTTTGTAGCATTCTAATTCATTTGATGAAAGATTTTGAAAGCTTCATTGGCATAACTATTTTGAACACACCCATTAATCATGGTTTCCCACTTGTAGGGTTTTGTCTCCAATGTGTCTAGTTGTTGTAACTATGCCACTAACACTGAAGCAAGGGTTGAATATTTTGTTAATTTTCCAAAAGTGTCTACTCTTCTATCTTATTACATAATAAATTAACCATAAGAATTAATTAAAGAAAAATGCACGCAAGAGATATTAGAGTTGCAACAAAAAAATGCTTGTGTATTACATAAATGGTAGACTCTCGAGGAAGTTGCATGGTTGTTTGTATTAGAGTAGCTATGTTTAGGCTTATGAAATCTAATGATGCACATGTTTTGTGCAAATCCTTGATGTTGTCATTCATATCTATACCAATAATATTTTGCACACAAATTCTTTTGTATTACTTCTTCATGAAAAATTGTGAATCATTGATGCAAGTATAAGGTTGTGGTATGTGGGTTATTAATAATGTTATCTTTGCAGTCTTTGTTAGTCTATGATCTTGATGGTATGCCATTGAAAAATAGTTGATATAAATCTAACCATTTAGTATCTGCAACACTTAATGTGAAGAAAAGAGTGGGGATCCTATTTGGTACCAACAAAAAAAAATGTACCATATAAAGTGGATTCATGGACAACCAAATTGCCACAATTATGATTGTTATCAAAGTATCATTCAATTTGATATAAACAAATATGCATTGCCAAAATTTTGTATATTTTACAATCAATATAGTATATATTTCAAACTGGACTAGAATACCATGCTTACTTATACATCGATGAGTTTATTTCATTCTATTATTTAACACTTATTACTAATTTCCTAATCCAACCATATTAAATTAGAATTTGCAGCAAATGGCATCCATACAAATACATGCACAAACACATAATCTCTAACATATTAACATACATATAGTTTTCTATCGGCGTAATCCTTGAACCTCCTTTGGGTGCAAGCGCTAGTTTAATTAATTTAGACGATGAAGAATTAGACTAAAAATAGGATAAAAGTGACCAAACTATTGTGATCGATTTTAGATGTCCACAACATCAATTTTAGGTGTCTACAACTATAAAGAAAGATACTCATAACTATGTGACACTTATTTCTATAAAGAAAGATACTCACCACTATGTAACACTTATTAAATGATATTTTCCAATTTTTTGATATAATTGAAAGCTATTATAAAAATAGCCTATCAACTAACTAATTAAATTTGTTTATTACTTTTGATTAAGATATTTATGCCAGGAGATTTTATTTCGTCACACTCTTGAAGTGGAAGCCAGATTTTATATACGTTTGGAATGACATAAGGCTAAGATGCTCCCCAACCCAAACAAGTATTGATAAGAACGTAGGTAGCTTTAATTATGGAATCGCTCCCTCCTACCACATTGCCTTGGAAACAAAGCAAGCATACAGTGAACAGTCAATGTCAAAAAATAAAATGCTCTCCAAAGAGTGGTCCCCATAAAAGGCAATCAAAATCATGACAGCACTATTTGGTTGAAGAACAATTTTCCACACCACGAGAAAAAGTTGATACCTCACCAACCACGGGCCACCACGTCTGGAAAAAGAAAATTATATTCCGAAGTACAAAACCTCCAAAACGGCCTCCAAATTTGTCGCGATCTACACCAAAACCCCATAAATCCACTCTCAGTCCGCCAATTAACGTCCCAGTTAATAGACGAGGACAGCAAGTATTGAGTATGATTGTGATTATGAGTAGGAGTATGAGTAGGAGTATTCGCTCTTCATTTCTGCTAATTTTCACTGTTGAATTCCATCATGCTCACAAAATTATAATGCTCACCTCATGTTACGCTATTTATAATGCTCACAAAACGCGAAGGAAGGAAAGATTCCAAATCCTTGCGTCTAGGACTAAGTGTTTTTGCTTCCGCATTCTCTGGAATTTAAACATCTCGGAAGATTTCAAACCCTAAACAAGCCAACCCTAAAAAGATTTCACAGCCCTTTAATGGCTTCTCCTGTCTGTCATTTCAACAAGAGGGGAAAAGGCTTTTTGTTTAATTACAGGGCTTAGTGATAAATGAGGGCCAAGGGATTTGCAAATTGTGATGCAGAATAAGGTTATTGAGGATCAATGGGGCAATGCTATGCTAAAAATGCTATAGTGCAGGGGGAAGAGCCAGCTGTTTCCACATCGTCGCAGGATCGATCCTCGGCCACTCCATTGCATTATGTAAATAACACGTATTCTTATGCTAGCACTCCTCAACCGAGCCCGCTTCCGGCTGGGGTTTCTCCTTCCCCTGGGAGGGCTACTCCGCGGAGGTTTTTTCGCAGGCCTTTTCCACCTCCTTCTCCTGCGAAACATATTCAGGCTTTTCTATTGAAAAGGCATGGAGCTCCCAAGGTTAAAGAGGTTCCCCTGCCTGAAGGAGATGTCTTGGAGGAGGATAAACCCCTTGATAAGAGCTTTGGTTACGCTAGGAATTTTGGTGCCAGGTATGAGCTCGGCCAGGAGGTTGGTCGCGGCCATTTCGGACATACCTGTCAAGCAAAAGTCAAAAAGGGAGAACTCAAAGGGCAGTCTGTGGCTGTTAAGATCATTACAAAGGACAAGGTAGTTTTTTGTTTTTTTGTTTTTTTCTGGGTATAGGTTTCAGGAATCTTCTCAATTGCGTGCAGATAAAATATTGAAAGAATTGACACGGTCGTACATTTTCCTAAACTATTTTGCAAATAAACTTATTTATGCCCATGTGTCTGACACACGATTATGAAGAATGAGATTGTTTATATAGTCACAGAGGTTTTGTTCCCGTATAAAATTATTTAGATTTGTTTTTTTATAACTAGTAACTCATCCTACTATATCACTTACATAAATCACATTTTTGTGTGTAACCAGACCATTTTTTTCTTTTTTTCTTTGTCAGGGATTTCGTCTTACTCCATTGACTTTTTATTTATTTTTAATATGAAGAGATATTCAAAAGGATATTGCACTCAATTCATTTTGGTTCTACTCTCTCTTGTAGGTGCAATTGTGCTAGATCGTATTATTGCACCGTTTTGTGGAATCAATAGTTTTTTAAAACCATTTTAATTGCATTGATCACGTAGATGCATTTATGACTTATAATGATATCTGCCAGTATTTTTTTTGTTATTGTTATGCACCATTTGATATCAGATTAGGAGAGTTTTCCAAATGCTTTTCAGTCCACAAGTGTTTTTTGAAAATTGTTAAGCCAGTTTTTAAACAATTCTTGATTACATAAATCATGTGGATGCACTTATGCCAGATCCTCCTTTGATTTTTGCTATTGTTATGGATCAATCGATGCAAGATTATCATGCTTTTTTGAAGCCAGTTTCAAATTACATAAATCACATTGACTGACATATGCCAGCCAGATCCACTACTGTTTTTTTTATTGTTCTGCACCACTGAATGGGAGCTTAGTTTCTATTTTCAAACAATTTTTCAGTTAATGAATCTGTGAGTATAATATGGCCCTTGTTCTGGTTTTCCTGTAACTGGAAGTGCATTGAATGGAAGAGCCACCCTATCTGCATTATAATTGAATTATTTTCTAATTATATGTGATTTGGGTGTTTTATTGCTAGATTACTACAGCCATAGGGGTTGAAGATGTACGCAGAGAGGTTAAAATCTTGAAGGCACTCTCAGGACACCACAACTTGATCAGATATCATGATGCATGCGAGGATAACAATAATGTTTATATTGTCACAGAGTAATTGACTTTCACCCAAAATAATACTTTATTTTATATTTACATTTCCAAATTGATAAATTTAGTCAGATATATGTAGATTCTAAGTTGAAAAGTGTTATCAGAAGTTTACATACCAGAAACTTATATACTGTTGTGTGCAATTCAATTTTAAATTCCAAAATGTACAATTTAAGAGTATTTTATGTTGTCTGCTGTTTAGTGTGCATTTGGTTATTTTCCACAAACCTTGCCTCAATGTAAGATAGGTGAGTCTTGTAAGCTCTCTCGCTTTAATTTTATGGTGTAAAACCAGGAATTAATGGCATGCACAGTTTCATGAATCAAGTATTTAATTGCGATTGCAGTACTTCCTTAACCAATCCTTTCAATTGCCATTTCCCCCTCTTCCATTGTTTTTAATTACCATATAAATCACAATTGATAAATACCAAGCATATTAGAAGGTTCATGCTTTACCTTACTTGTACTATTGACAGTGTTTATGTATCGTCTGTTAGAAGTCCAAATTATATTGTGTCTTACATCTAATTTAAGGCTCAATGTTTTCATTGCCAACTAATAAGTTAACCATTTATAGTGTGCCTGTACCTTTGTTTATGTGCTGTATTTGTATACTTTGCTGTCAAAGAAGAATTCTAAATAAATGATGTGTAAATATGATATGTAGATATTGTTGTATCTTTGCATGTATGTATCTATAATATGTAGGTTTGTGTGTATACACATATACATGTATGTATCTTTATGTATAACGTTCCATATATTGAAGGTCTTATTTTGTGATAAACAATAAGAAATCCATTATTTAAAATTTTTATTCATACACATCAGTTGCATGGTAATTGAAGTTTACATGTTGTCATCCTCTTAAGTTTCAAGACTATAATGCCAGTAACATTGACATATGCAGTATTAGAGTGCAAGGTTGTTTTAATACAACTAAGCTTGGATATAATCCTATTTTGTAGGCTATGTGAAGGTGGGGAACTATTGGACAGGATTTTGTCCAGGTTAGAGCATTTCCTTTCTTGCCGGTGTTATTCATTTCTGAATTTTGATGAAGGGATGATTTTGGAAACAGGCCCATTATATATAGATTAAAAGCTTAGCTGTCAATTGTAATTAATTTCCTTTATAGTTTTTGAAGTTTAGATATTCTAATATTGTTGTGTTTTTGATGCAGGGGTGGAAGGTATCCAGAGGAAGATGCAAAGGTTATTGTTGTGCAGATTTTGAGTGTAGTTGCCTTTTGCCATCTTCAAGGTGTTGTGCACCGTGATTTGAAGCCAGAGGTAATTTAGCAGGCTGATTTATCATGTTGATATTAATCTCTATAGTGTTACTTGATTACTCACAAGGTCCAGTTGTATTATTTTGAATGTGAAATGCAATGAAACCATATGAGACTTGACAACGGTGAATTGTGATATACAATTTTCTAGTTCACATCTGAATAAATCTGTTCTATATCAATGATCTTGTTATCTAACATTTCTTTTAGTCAATTTTATCTAGAGGTTACTGCAATTTTGTCTGAGTGGTTTTTTATTTTTTTAAAAAATTACGTTGAAGTTAATTGAAAGGGTTGCACAGTCTATTTTGTGTCTCTCATAGTTATAGACAATGGTTTCTTTCCTCCCTAGGTATATTTGTTAGGTTTCCACCCTGTAAGTCGGAGTTTTTCCAATATTCATTCCTATGGTCTCTGGTTATGGAACATGGACTCTGGTTTTGTTCCATACCATATAAAAAATCACTGATCAGAAAATAAATAAAATTCAATCAAGGCACAAGAAGGGAATCACACTATTTAAATATAAAGAATTCCATTTTTTTGTTACCATGGAACTTCCACGATGCATCTAATGTTCAATGAGGACCAAACAAAGGACAAGCTAAGGGTAGCCAAAAGCAGTCTCTCTTGGGAAGATGCCATGTACAAAGACAGATACATTCTCAATCTGATACATATCCTAAAACTTGATCATCATGATATAATATCTCCCCTAACCTAATGTCTCTAAAATTCTCAATAGCTTGACCCATAAAATTTCCAAACACAGCATTAAGTCATTAAGTCAAAATATCCAAGTAAAATATATCCATCTCTCCTTGCATCTTAATTGTACAAAAGTCCATACAAACATACTGGACAATAATTTAATATATTGGGTCCACAGTTGATTGCCTAGGTAGTTGCAATTTGTATGAGAGTTTTAGCAGTTAGCAGGTCATTCTAGTTTGATTAAGTAAGATAGGGAGTAATTTGGCCTCCCCCTCAACTGTTCTAACAATTTGCTTACCTGCTAAGACATCCCCTTTGCTTCAATTTTTTGTTTTTAGCTTATTGCTTTTTTAAACTGTTGATATTGTTGACATAGTTCCATTTGGAATCTCAAATTTATGTTATGTCTTTGACTTCTTCATCACCAATATTTTTTGATTGCATGACATTTGGCCCCATTGTTATTTGTTTTCAAAATTTATATATTAGGACCCTCATTAGAAGTGTCCCCATGGGCTTGTAGAGGCTTGGATACATGGCTCAACTGCAAAACATGGCAAAGAGAGTTCAAAGATTGGCTAACTCCAAAAGGCTCCTTTCACATCTCAAAAACATCCATTAAGTCTACATAGCCTTGGCCCTTACATACCCATAACATAACATATCTGGATGCAACATATCCGAACTTGTAAAATCTTATAATATCACAGATAAAAAGGCTGAGCGAGTGATAGGGTGGGTGCATAGGCTACCCATGGGTTGAATTTCATGCTATTCAGTGCCTCCCATACTAAGCATGTCTCTTGTAGCAACTCATCCTGTTTCCTTCCTTGAAGGTGCTTCACATTGTCTTGGATCAAATACCCATTGTGTAGACTTCCATTGTTTTTGAATGAATTCCTTGTGATTGGGCTAAAAACTTATCTTGAGCAAGGGCATCAATTGCCTAGAATAAATTTCTGTCTTGAATTAGTGTTGCTAAAGTTGGAGATGAAAATGTTGACTATAGAGGAGTTAGTGCATTCATCCCCAATTCCAAATTCTCTTCCTCCAAGATGCTCTTGGTAAGCTCCATGTTGGATATGCAGAGATGACAAAGATCAAATGCAAATGCTTGTGCTAGGCGAGCCCATCAAAAGTTATCTCATTTCTTCATGTATAAAAACTGCCAACCATATCTTCTCCAAAACTAGCAGTTAATCTATTGGAATTTGTGTCCACCCAACTCAATACAAGGAAACACTAGATACCAGGGATATCTTGTTATTTAGGGTTGACTTAAGACATGAAGAAGCCTTTGGCGAACAAATTGGGAAGAGGAGTAAAGAATTAAAAGATATAATCTATATGTTACATCAAGTTTTTGGGACGAGAACAACAAGGGATGGGGGGATGCATTGTTGGGACAGATTTTTTGGGAGGCCTTTTTTAAGGGGACAAGTATTAAAAAATAGGGAAAATTTAAAATATAGGAAATTTCAAATATTCATATGATAACATTGATAAGGCATTCATCATATACATTATAGAAACTTAATACATAACATTAGAGTTGAATTAAGATTTCACATGAGAGTTGACAAACTAATTAACAAAATTCAAGTGCTTTCATTGTCAATGTGCATATATATTGTATAAAAATTACAACAAAATATTGGAGTTGATGATTGAATCCTCACAATTGGCCAAAGATCACTTGCAATCAAAACACCCTATCATAGAAGAGAGACACAACTGGTTTGCTATGAAGCATGAGATTTCATTAGATGAAAATGAATAATGATTGATTAATATAATATACAATGATAAATCCTTGTTACAAAAACAAGGATGAAACCCTAGATAGGATTGAATTAGATCATGACATGGGTCTTAATACTATGACTTGCTTAAGTATGTTAGTGTGAATAGAACCCAAGAAGAACTAATTAGGTTATACTTTTCTCACACCAACAGAACTTGCCTAAAGGATGCAAGTTTAAACTAATTCCAAACTCAAGAATATAAGAGATTTTTTCCTTACACCATTCTGAAAAATATTATATCCACAAAGAGAAGATGAGAGTGGGTTAAAATCAGGGGCTTTTGAGGTCAAATCATTTTCTGTCCATAATAGAGCCTAGATGGACTGATTGAATGCTTGAGTGCTTGAGCAAGGATTATGAACATATGGGTGAAACTGGATCACCTCATTTCAGGCCGCTTGAGCTGGGAGAAACGCCAGCTGGGGTGCCATTGACCAGAATAGAGGACTGAGCAGTGGAGATACAACTTCACACCCTTTAATACCGGTCCTTACTGAACCCAAAATTTCCAAGGCCATTTTCAGACGTCCCTAATCCGCCCATCAGAAATCTTGCCAATGTCCAGTTTTATTATCATGCTTTTTCCTTGAATGAGAGAAGGGAGCGCATGACTTTGCATGTTTGAATCACAGACGCCATCCAGAAATTGTTTCCTCTTGATGAACCCACCCTATTTTGGAGAGATAATGCTCTGGGAAGCAAGGTCTTGAAACTTTTCACTATTGTTTGGATCACAGACACCATCCAGAAATTGCTTCCTCTTGATGAACCCACCCTATTTTGGAGAGATAATTCTGGGAAGCAAGGTCTTCAAAATTTTCACTATAGATTTGACCTTACTTTTGTAAATGATATTGTATGGGGCAATTGGTTAAAAAACAATGGTCTTGGTATCCACTTTGTAAGTTATAAAGCAAAAAAATGCATTTTATCTCTTTTTAGCAAGTTTTTAGACTTGAGATCATACCAAGCTGTCACTTCCTCATCAATGGTCACAGCCAAACACTTGACAAAAAAGTGATAAAGCAAAAAAATGCATTTTATTTCTTTTTAGCAAGTTTTTAGACTTGAGATCATACCAAGCTGTCACTTCCTCATCAATGGTCACAGCCAAACACTTGACAAAGGTTGGCATGAAAACCATTTGGACTCGGGGCTTTATGCTTAGTCATAGTAAAAACAAAAAACTGTTCTGTGAACTACTTCCAGGTTAATGGTCTACTTAAGGAAACATTTATTTCCTGTGTAATGAGATTGGGAATGTTAGGTAAACTTTCTTCCTGGGTCGCTAGCTTCCTATTTGTAGGCTCAGACAAGAGAGTTTTGAAGAAAGAGATAGCCTCAACTTTCATGACGTTAGATCTTCTCTAGCTGTACGCCACTACCATCCATAATTTTGCTAATGGAATTGATTTGCCATTGAGCTACAAATGAGCACTGGAAGAACTTTAGGTTCACAGCATTGAGCCAACCTTCTGTGGGCTTTTGCTTCCAGAAAATATTTTCCATAGACAGAGTTTCCCACTGCACGAGTCTTTTTTCTTTATCCAGTGGAAGGTCAGAAAGTCCTTTATTTTGCATAGCTTCATTGATCTCCTCTGGTGAAAGGTTCATATTCATTTTCCCTTCAAATATGTTTAAAAAACAGCACTGATTACACTCTTTGAGACATTCTTTCAGAAAGTTGATCTTACTAAAATTTTAACGTGTGAGAGCCACTGAAATTGGAGCCTTTATTCAACTAAAGAGAAAACAGGTTGTATATTTTTGGGGCATAAGTTACTTGAGTTTGAATTTAGGATAGAAGACAGGAGCCTTGTTTTCGGCAATCTGAACCCAGATGAAGGCATGGTCTGTACTGGAGATTTCACAAATCCATGACTCTAAAAGCCAATCGATAAGAAGTTTATTGAGTCTCTTGACAATAGAACAAAAACCACATCTGTTTATCAATGAACATTTCCCATCCTTTGGAAAAACATCTATCAGGTTGTTGGAAACAAATTCAGAGAAATTCTGATGGGATTGAGTAGTATGAGAAGAGCCTTCTCTTTTCTGAAGCTGGAGAAGGATGATATTTATCTCTCTGCTTAGTGAGATTTTATCTTGATTGAAGGAGTTTCAGTTACTCAAAGTAGAGACTTTGTCTCAAGCGCCTTTTTTTCTTATATAATGATTAAGCCCATAAACATTAACAAGGAAGGAGATCAGAGAATAACAGTTACTAATATGGCAACACATCCAGTTTAGAGCAGCTGAAATAATACAGCTTTTGGCTCTGGGGTTCCAGATAATGACTAAACCTCCTCCAGGACCAACCAAATTGGATCCAAAGGCGTCATAGATATTCCATTATTGATGACAATCATACAGAAGTCCTTTGCATTCATTTTTGTTTCTTGTGTTAGGACAAAATCAGATATCACAATTGTTGACTGGGTTGCCACCAGCAGTTGTTTGTTAGGGTAGTTAGATCCCCTAACATTCTAAAGAGAATCCGTTCATTTCAACCATGGCCGGTCTTGCTCTCTCTTCCATAGTAAATATGAGGGAATTTTACCTTGATTACTCCCGGCTTCTTCTTCCAGCTTTTCACAGATTCTGTCCAGTTTTGATCTTCTGCTTCTGTTTCTACTTTTCAATTGATATTGGGAAGAATAGACATTGGGAGTATGGCCTATCCTTAGCATATTCTCTTTCTCTAATCTGCTGGGGAAAGATTCAGAGGATACAGTCATGAGTGGATTGGCTGTCCTCCAAGTTGAGTGCCTCATTTGATCCATATTAGAGCTAAAAAAATAACAGCTTCTGTCCAAGGCTGCATGGACCTTCTGAATGTTGAAAAATGAGGTGTTTTCTTAGCTTAATACTCTATAAAAACTTTAATATTGCTGATCTAAGTAAGCTCTTTCTTTGTTACATAAATTCTTTGTGGGTGATTATCTTGATTAATTCATTTTACTGTTGTAGAATGAAGAGAGAAGTTGATAGAAAAACTAGACAGGATATTAGAAAGATCACTCAAGATGTACTGTGGAGAAACCCTTTCGGGAAAAAATTCCACCAAGAATTATTCTATTATTCAATCTCTAAATTACAATAGCTCCAATTCTTGCTTGAGAATGCTTCTTCTGTCTTCACCAATCTTCTTCACAACCTGCAATAAAAGACTCTCACAACTCTATTCAACTTGCTTGGGATAAATAGACAATATGCAGCCTTGTAATCTCCAAATGGTGATAATTACAATGCACAAGCTCAAGCCTTAGAAAAGGTACACCATATTGCTTCAAGTTGAGTTCTACCGTGAAGACCAAAGCTTAGAACATGTGCTTTACCCATTTGGGCGTCCCAAACTAAAGCTACAACTCATCCTTCACTTTGGTGATAATTACAAAGCTCTTCCTCAAAGATGGCGCCCAAAAGAGGGTCCCACTTAACAGATTCTTCAGAAATATCTTATCATGCATTGGAGTTAATTCCAAGAAAGCATCTTGGGCGCCCAAATTAGCTCCAAGTGATCTCTTGTTAACTGAAACATTTACTCAACACCATTCCCAAAGAATGGTCATCCCTTGTTAACTAGAGGTAGTCCCTATTATCTGTCATACAACTCAATGTTATTAGCCATGCATTCCAAGTTAACTGAAGCTAACTACATGCAACTCAAAATAACCAACATGCATGCAACATGCACTTGCATGCAACTGAAGATAACTGAACCATAACTGAACTGAACTGAACTAAATTAAACTAAATTGATTCTGAATTGAACTGAACTGAACTCATCTGAACTCATCTAAACTGAACTGAATTGAACTTCAAACATGCAAACATCAAATCCTAACTCCTAGGATCTTTACATGCATTCAAAAGTGTTAACTGTTACTCCGTATAGTTAACTGAACACAAGGTGAGTGTCACCTTACCATGTGTGCACCCACATGATCCTATTATTTAGGAATAACTACAAATGTCAATTTCATGATTTATTTCATCAAATATTAATCTCATCCTAATCTCAGTGTTATTGAACACATTCCAAGAATCTAGGAGATACATGAAATAATTAATGTTTAGGATTTGCAATTAAATGGCATCCTATTTCCAACATTGAAAGGAGGAGCTGACTGTTTTGTCATCTGAAGGGAAGAGCACAACAATATGATCCAATTTATAGGCAAACTTTGTCACTGACTGACTAGGCTCTCAAAACCTTCAGTTGGGATAACCTCAGCAGGATAAGGGAACTCTCAGATGGTTGAGATGGGGGAGGCAGAGGAAGTTGGAGAGTAGTGATACTGTGCGCTCTTGGACAAATAGTGCTTAAATGACTGACCTGGTGGCATTTGAAGTGGCAAAAAGGGAGATTTTGTTGTCTAGATTTTGGTTCTAGGGATGCAGGGAGGAGTTTGGAAAGCAGGAGTCTGGTAGAGGTTTAGAAGTGTCAATGAGAAAACAGAAGTGAGCATAGGATTGGAAGGTTTTCTGCTCAGGTAATTTGCCTAAGTGCAGGAAGGTTCCTAGGCTTGACTCTTATGGATTTAAGAGTAGGTAGGCTCCATTAGATAGGGGGAAGGCCATACAGGTACACCCAAACTTGAGTTGGAGTGGATATTTTTCCATAGGGGTCAAAATGAGTTGATCAAAGTTGTGAAGAGTATTTCAAGCAATTCAAGAACGACAGTCTTTCTGCAAGGACCAGGTCTCTGCCTTCCTTAGATGCAAAAGATATTTGAAAACATCCTTTAGGGAGGAGACTGAGATCTGTGGTGATGAAACAGTCCTGCTTCTTATCAGTCCAGAAGGAAAGTCCTTGAGTAGGAGGCCAGAGATTCCCAAATTTTTTAATAAGAGTGAGGAGAGAGTGTTGAGGGCATCCTGAATCCATTCCTCGTAGACATCAACATATTTTGGAAGTAGGCTGGGAGCTAAGTGTCGCCATCTTGAGGAGTTCTTCAAGGAACTGGGTCTGTCTCCTTCTCTGCCATGATGACATCTATGATCAGGAAGGATCTGCTTCACTTGGAGGGTCACATATCCTATCAGTCCAGAAAGAAAGACCTTGAGTAGCAGGCCAAATATTTTCGAAATTTGCAAAAAGAGCAAGGAGAGAGTGTTGAGGGCATCCTAAATCTATTCCTCTTGGACATCAACATGTTTTGGAAGCAGTCTGGGAACTAAAATGTTTGCTGGCACTTTTTTGTCAGGCATTTGTGTAGGGGTCTTGAGGAGTTCTTTAAGAAACCGTGCCTGTCTCCCTCTATGCCTTATATGATCTAGGGAGGCTCTGCTTCACTTGGATGGGTCCCTGCCACAGGTCTGTGACAATTTTTCTTCAAAACATTTCCCACCCAAATTTAGCTAGAGATCTACTTTTGCTTTGGGATATGTAGTGCCTATCTTTGAAAGTTTGAGCTTGATTCCAGCTTCCATCAATCTTCTGCTTACTTTGTCAATGGGGTAAGAATAATGACAAAGTCTTTATGAATGTTTATGCCAGTTGTGCTGAAGTTGTTGCAAATTTCTGGGGTGTTTCCTGAATTTTTGGGAGCAGACATGGAATGATTTATCAATTATCTTTACATAATTTTGATCTTCAAAGTTACACATACACATGCTCATTTAAAAGAGAGCTTTGTTTCCTCTGATTAGTCTCTTTTCTCTTCATTTCCTATATATGTTTCTTGGAAACCAACTTCAATTTATTGCCATTCTTTCTTGAAATAACTTTACTTTTAGAGTTCTCTGGACAATTTGAATTCTCTTGTCATATGATTTTTAGAATCTTGGTTGTGTTGGTGATAACTCTTTAGCTTGATTGCTTCTTTATAAGGGTTGGGTTTCTTTTGGAGGGTTTCTAGGGCTTCAACCTGTAGAGCACATCTGTAAGAAAAGGGGATAATGATTGTCCATTATTCCAAATTTAGCCATGTGTGCCTTTTTAACCGAATTTTGTACATGACCTCTGATAGATGCTAATGAATGGTGTGTGCTACCCAATATTAATCTTAATTTCCTCTGGACAAGTGTTTCCTGCATACATTTGTGCAGCTATTCCTGGCATCTCCTGTTTCTGTTATTGTGCTAAAACTCATTATGGGTTTCTATTTTCTTTGTTCCATTTTTGCTGATTGGCTTGCTGATAGAACTATGCTATAGGCTTTTTGCTCATTGGTAAAATATCTTAGTAGATCATTTTCTTTTTGATTAATCTTAGCGTGCTTAGCCAGGGAGACATTAAGTGAACTATCCAAATTAAGTGATAAGGCATTTAAATTTAAATGTTGGATATGAAAGTTGAATGTAGAGCAGCTTTGTATCTCTTGTACCAAATGTCCAGCTTCTCTTTGCACATGCTTCATTCCTGTAATTGAAAATCCTTTTCTATGCATTCTGAAAGTGTGCTCCTTTTGTAATCTCTGGTTTGTTTGTCAACATCTATTACGAGGACCAACCTTACTTAACTTTTCATTAAGTGGTCTTCTTTGTTCAGAACTTAGACCTTGTATTTTTTATTTTCTCTTTTTCTTTTATGCACTGTGGATCATGGCAAGGGTTAAACAGGTAGTTCATTTACATTTTTTCATACTGCGTATTAATTTTTGTTGGAAGCATTTATGCACACAGTGTAGTGTTCTGAGAAATTATGTTTGAGGATTATTCAATGCTATAGGCTTAGGGATAGGTTTCAAAATTTTTTTAGAGGACAAAGGATTTGTTTGTGATATCAATAGCCTTATTTGAAGTTAAGTTTGGAAATTATATTTGTTTTGTCTCTCCTTTATTTGATGATGATATTTAGTATTTTGGGACTTTTCTTTTCAAATTTTCAATTATCTTTTGTGTCATTTCAAGATTTGGATACTTCACAATAATGACATAATTTTCTAATACTTTACAATGATGACAGAATTTTCTCTTCACTACAAAGGATGAAAATGCACCTTTAAAGGCTATTGATTTTGGGCTGTCAGATTTTGTTAGACCAGGTTTCTCCTTTCTTTGAGCTGTTCATTATTGTGAAATAGATGTGATTAAATTCAACAATAAAATGGTGTTCTTTTTATTATCTTTGTTTTCTTTAGCCTTCTGATATCATTTTTTTAGTGCTAGTTAATTATTTGACGACCAGAATCATAAAGATTTATATTTCATGATCATCCCTTTCTGTGGAACCTTGCAGATGAAAGGCTGAATGATATTGTAGGCAGTGCATATTATGTGGCTCCAGAAGTACTTCATCGATCATATAGCACAGAAGCAGATGTATGGAGCATTGGAGTGATAACATATATCCTCTTATGTGGCTGTCGGCCTTTTTGGGCACGCACTGAATCGGGAATATTTCGTGCCGTTTTGAAAACTGCACCTAATTTTGAGGATACACCATGGCTTTCAATCTCTGCTGAAGCCAAGGATTTTGTGAAAAGGCTTCTTAATAAGGATCTGCGCAAAAGAATGAGTGCAGCTCAGGCCCTTTGTAAGGATTTCCTAATTTCACACAACTAATGTTTTTTCTATTTTCAGTGCATTTTAGTTGGTTTAGAAAGGAAATACAATAATATTGTAACTTACCAAAAATCTCTATTTTGACAGCACATCCCTGGCTTCGAGGACGACATGTTATTCCGTTGGATATTTTAATGTACAAACTAGTCAAAGCATATCTCCGGTACTCGCCACTAAAACGTGCAGCTCTTAAGGTAATTTTGCCCTTGTATATTTTGATAGGTCTTAGCCGATACATTTTGAGTCTTGGATAATTAAATGAAGCAAAGGGATGCAATTTAATGATGTTATGAATTTTATTCTGATGTTTTTTTGGTCATTGAAGCTTCTTAACCTCAGTAGTCTATATGTGTATTATCTGGGTACCATCATTGAATTTTTCGTACATTGTAAACCATTTAGCTACTTTCACTTGAGAAAAGAAAAGAGTGGGATGCAAGTTTTCAACAATTTAAGCTACATGCATGATTGATTATTGAGTTGTTAAAATCTGCATAACTTGAAATTTACCCAAAGTTAACTTCCCAGGCCTGTACAGAAGTAGGCATCCTTCTAGTTGTTTTGCATCCCACAAAGAAGAAGCCTGGCAGGATAGTTTTTAAGTGCTTTTTACCATTACAAGCAAGGCAGAAGTAAATCTTAAGGGAATAATGGAAAATCAAATACTTACCACTCTCAATTATCCTTTGTAAGTCAGGACAAGAACTATGAAATGCTCTGTAGATTCTATTTTATTAAGATGCTGTAGGTTTAAACATAATTTATAATTTTATAGCACTGGATTATGCAGACAAGCATGTTACTTTGTTGGCTAAAGCTATACCTCTGTTCCTCAGTGATGCTCCTTAGATTTAGTTTTACAATCTACTTTGGGACCTGCTTCTAATTTGCAGTATGCTATTATGTTGGGAAGTTGCAGTGTTTCTGTTGAATCCACTTACTGCAGGTGGATGCGTAAGAGTTATGCTTTTAGTCAAATGACAAGGCCATCAATGGGAAGTTAGAAGACAGTTTATAAATGGCAAAATTAAAAGACCGTCTTTATTTTTGCAGATGAAAATGGCTTATGTTAATTTTTTTTTGAATGTTAAGGTGAATAAGCTAGGATTGTGTGTGTATTTGGGCTCTTTTTGTGGAGTATCAAATGAAAACCAATTTTTAGTGGGCTGGTGATGGGTTTGTTAAAGGCTTTTAAGTTTTAAATCCGCTAAATTTCTTAGGAGGATAAAAATAGACATGTAACCTAAGCATGGATATTATGAAGGTTTATTTCTGTCTCCAGGTGTCATATCCTTCTTTATCACATATTTAGACTTCATATTTCCATATTAGTTTAACCCCTATTAATAGGGCTGATGAACTCTTGTCTTGCAAAATCTTATTTCAATTTTCAGAGCTTTCTACATATCTGATCACCATTCGCTATAATTTGTTGAATTATTGACAAGCACACTTTATGCTATTTTCAAAGGTTTGGAATTTTGGTTTATCAGTAATTTTTTAAGCATTAAATTTGTAAGCCCAAGGGACTGATGTCAGTAACATTTTCAATTTCAGGCATTGGTGAAAGCATTAACAGAAGATGATTTGGTGTACCTTAAAGCTCAGTTTAAGCTCCTTGAACCTGATAAAGATGGCAGAATTTCTATAGAGAATTTTAAATTGGTTAGTGAAATTTATCTTTTCACTTTGTCTGGTCCCCGGAGAGTCCATGGTATATAAGCTGGGAAATTTTCTGGTTGTCTTTAGTTTGATTTGTATTAGTTTTTATATTGCTCATATGCATTCTCCATTTATGTCGCTAATAGAAGTTTTGCATGCTTTTGCACATTTCTGCTGATTTTTTCTCTACTTTTGCATATCAGGCATTAATGAAGAATGAAACAGAGGCCATGAAGGAATCTAAAGTTCTTGATATACTAAATGCGGTATGCATCATGTTATTTTGGTAATTGATCATTTCTCTTGTATGCTATTATTTCATTTATTAGTTTATTGCTATATGCTGCTTGCCTGATGAATAAGAGAAGTTTTTGAAATGTTAAGTGGCTTGGTTTTTCTTTTCATAACAGCTAAAGCTAAATATATGAAAAATGCCATCAAGATCAGTTAGAGTTATGAGTATATATTCAACACAACACTACTAGAAACTGCATAAGATATCTGATTACGGAAATGATTCGGTGATCAAGAATAGCAACTTAACTTATACCCTTCTCGTAAACAATGCTTTACATTCTCAACATGTAAGTGAGCTGGATCAATGGTTATCAAGATTAATCTCATTATCATACATTTCAAATTCCAGATTGATGGGTAACCAAGCCTGTTCTCTATGTTACCAAGGCAGATGTTGCTTAAGCAGAAAATGACTTTACTGCACCAAAATGTAGAAGAGAAAGATTTGATACTTAAAGAACTTCAAAAGCAGTTGTCTAGGTGCTTGTACCTGTCCAAAATTGGATCACACCTGTTCATGTGCTGGGCTATGTCACAAGGTTTGAGTCAGGTGAAGAATTTTTTTGAAACAAGTTCGTCGACTAATAAAATTCTGATCTTTTTTTGTAAAGATAATCTAAATAAATTAAATATTAAAGAAATAGTTTATAAAATTATCATTTGTAAACAATGCCCAAAAAATTACTAGAGAAAACTCAGATATAGACCAACTATTTTTTTTTTTTCTTTTTGCAAAACTGTCACATCATTTAATGCAAAAACGTACTCGAGCAATATGACTTATGCGGCATGACACTTAAATAGTGATCCTAAGTAGCCGAATCGTTGGCCTTACCTGCCCGATTCCGAGTATGAAACAGCCCTGAATCGGAATCGACCTTGAAACGTTGTAGAATCGTTTAGGGTTCATTTCGTTTTTTTCGCACCAAAATGATTCTGGCAAGCACTTTTCGAATCTGCATCATTCTAGAGTTTTCAGAATGATTATAAGATGATTCCAAGCTTCAGTTACCTTTTCAAAAATAAAAAACCCTAAATGAAAATTTAATAAAAGTATTCGACGAATGGGCGGACCTGAACAAGGATGCACGCGAACAGGGAGGGCTTTTTAGTTTTCGTTCAAACAGAACTCTTAGACTTGTGAACCGACGGTTGAAGTTTTTTTTTTAATATATTTCTGCAGCTTCATTTTCTTCTGCGGTGAACCGCAAGACATCTAGGAGAGGATAAGTCACATATCCGTTTGTTTAATATATTTCTGCAGCTTCGTTTTCTTTTGTGAACAAGTGGGAAACAGAAACTCGAGTGGAACCTGGATGGAAGGAAGGATTTTAATGGTTAACGCTTCACTTGTCCGACACAGTATGTCGAGCGATAGGGAAAATAAGTAAATTTTGTATTAATATATATTATTAAATAAAAATATAATGATATACATAAATTTCTAAAATATAAAAAATTGTATAATTTATTAAATAGTATATTTAAATATGGTATAATTTTTTTAAAAATAATATTTTATTTATATGATTGAATTTAAATAGTAAAGCTAAATATAATATTTTATATTATTAATATAATAATATTATATAAATATTTTATTTATATGATTGAATTAAAATAGTAAAGCTAAATATAATATATTATATTATTAAATATAATTATATATAATCTATATACAATATCATTTATTTTTGATACGTAAGAGGTTTCAGTATATTGATTAACAAAAAGTATTACAGCACGTTTGCACAGCAAGAAACAAAATGCAACCTATAGCTGCCATTAACAGACTCCACCACCCCGTAGCTACCAACCCATATTCATCCAAAACAACAACCAGCCTTAACTTAAGGCGAATAGGATATACTAGACCATATCATTTCCTGATTCTAACTATATCTAATCAACTACCAGCCCCAACAGGCAACCATTTCTAAACCAAAACCAACACAACCAAACAAGGTGATACTTTTAACTAACATCATAACCAGACAATTAAGAGGTCCTTGCCTCACTTAGGAAGCCATTGGCCAGTGCGAAGGACTTATAGTTCGGCACCCATTTCTCCCCAAATAAAAGCCACAAGTTAAACTTTAGTTGAAGAAAATCTGCTCCCACCGTCGTGATCAGCCTGTGCTCAACCAATGCCATGCCCTTCAAGTCCAAAATGAATGGGTAGTATTTGACTACCTCACCAGGCACATAGAACTGTGGAATATCTCTTGAATGCGGGACCCCCATATTTGTAGAGGCAACATAATAATCCACTAGAAAAAGCCTTTTCACCAAAGCCTTTGCATCCTTCTTTGCCATTTGGATGTCAAGCAACGTCGCCAAAAACAGGGGAAGTGATGGTCGTGTCCACCTTAAATGGCTCTGTGTTCTTCAAGGAACCTTTCCCCAAGATCATTTTGACGCGACCAAAATTAGGGGATCATATTTCTTCTTCAACAGGCATTTGAGCCTATGATCATTGATGACCCTTGGGAAGGCCATTTGCCTTACATTAGAGTCCAGCATTATAGGAGTGTCGGAACCAAATGTAGTCAGGGTCTCGGTAGACATTTGCACTACAAACTTGGATTGTTCCCTCATGGCACTGAGCAGACTAGAGAAAATGGTAAAATGCGAAACGAGAATAGGAGAACGAAAACAAGAAGTGACCAATATCAACAACCCGACCTCAATATATTGCTCCAAATGCCGTTTCCAATTCATGTCATTATTGCTCGTAATGAGTGCCTAGCATGGGGGCAACCACAAGATTATGCAAGCCTTCCAACTTGCCTATTGTAATCTGTACTTGTGATCATAGAAGGATAGGTCGTATTACCAAATTACGTTTTTCGTAATGTTCCTTACAAATTGTCATTTTTGATATGATCGGGCTTTAATTCCTCACCGCCACCCAACACAAGCAGATCGAGCCGGCTTTCCTTGCCTCTGAGTGAAGTGGCAGCCACCATGTCAATAATAGCGGACCCATTAACCCGCCACGTAGGGTGTCCATGTCATCGTTTAGCCTCACCACTTTGATAGTTGTGGACTCTCCACAATACTTTGGTGTGGAGAGTCGCCCTCCCTACCACCGACTATATATATATATATATATACAAACGTACCCAACCCCTCCCAAAAAATTGTTGTACCCGTGTACCATACCCATGTACTTGTACCTGATTCGGCAACTTAGTTGTCAAGATGACAAATGAAAAGAGTATGTTGACAAATGCAAGGAATAAGTGAGGAGTACTAGCTACAAGGAATGAGACTTTTAATCCCTAAGTATGATGAACTTTTTGTATTTTAAAAAACATAACAAAAGATAAACCTATAAATATTACATAGATTTTTTATTTTTTGAAAAACTAATGCTAAGTCTAAAACTAAAAAGGTTTTCCAGGTGTCTTCCTTGCCACTGATTTCCTTGCTGCCTGGTTTGTCTTGGCCATCTTATTCTATCATAATCAAAGCAACTAGCCAAGACAAAAGCCCAACTGGGCATAGGGTTGCATGTTTGCAGCTGGACTGTGCATGGCATTACTAAATGAGAATGGGATGCTTTTGTGGGTGAAGAAAGCATTCATCTCCTTGGCCATATTTTGCCTTTCCTAGTGCAAGCATTGATTGCAAATGGATTTTAGGGAATGGATTTTATGAACCACTACCATCCTAGTATTTAGAAATGTGAACACAACATGTGTTGCTTGCTTTGATTTCAAATTTTTATGTCGGTCTTTGAGGAGGGAAGACATCTCGCTCCTTTGATCCTCCTCCATTATGTCATGTCCCCAATTTGACTTGAAATTCAAATTTTGCAAAGGTGGGAAAAAGTATTTTTCAACACTAGTTTTGATATTTTAATTAAATATAATAATTTTAAATAATAAATAAAATAAAAATACCTTATTGTGGTTGGCCAAATTTGAAGGAGAAAAAATAAGATAAATCCAAATAAATTTCCCTTGAGGTGGACAACCTAGTGAGAGGTCAAAAAATAAAATATTAATGCCACAAGGGTTTGCCCTACTTGGAGAAAGGAACGAAAATAAAATAAAATGTTTTGTGTTTTTGGGTGCCTAGCATGCCTTGCTTGAGGTTGGCCCTAAGAGGGAAAAAGGCAAATAAAATAAGAATATTTGGCTTAAGGAGGTTGGCCTTGTTAAGGTTATTTGTGGAAGGCTATAAGAGAAAAGTAAAGTGTAGGTCATTTGGTATTCATTCATATCTAATTTCATTTTGGAGATTCCTCTCTTTGGCTGCAACTTTGGTTGGGCTTCATTCCGAGAATGAAAACCCTTGTGAATTTGGTGAGTTGGACGAAACCCTAGCTCACCTTGTGGAGAACTCATGACGGAGTTCTAATTTGCACTTCATTGGAGACAATTGGAGGTTTGGAGCATCATTGCATAATCAGATTTGAAGATCAGATTTGGAGCAGCATTATTGTGGCATTGTGTGAGTAGATTGCATTAGGGTTTTTCCCTAATTTGGAGCACCACTTAGAGCAGACCTGAGTGCCCACCTTTCAAGGGCGATTTTGCATATTTGGAGCAGCAAAATCTTAGCACTTGCCAAGGAGGAATTTTGCGCATCTAGGGTTTGATATCTGAAGACTATTTTGCATATATTTGGTATGTATAATCACAGTTTTAGATCTGATTTGTAAAGCAGAAGTCTGGGCATATGTCTGGCATCTTTGAGCCCATGAATTCATTGTAAATTCAGTGCAGAATATTCAGTTTGTAACAGCAGAAGTTATCTACAAAAATCAGATTTGTATGTTGCATTTGGGCCCTATCTTGTGTTTTTATGGTGGATTTCATGTTTGACATGAATTTCAATTGGTAGCATCATTTGGCATGTTTATTTGTCATGTTTGGGCACTTGTATGCTCGCTGTGATATTTTGTTTGAAATCAGAAAATAAATCAGAAATCAGAATTAGGGCATTATCCCACAGTTGTATCTGAGCAGTTGTCCTGCCAGCTTGAGGGCATTTTTCTTCGTTGATGCAATGGAGTCAAAGGGATCAGCAAGCTCTTGAGAGGAAAAGAAGAAAATTGAAGCTGAATCATCTTGGATAGGGGGTAGAGGTAATAAGGTGTCTGATAGGGGTAAACAATGGGATGCTTTCACAAAGGTCCAGCAGCAAATCGCTCAAACACAAGAGCAAATAGCCAAACAATAGGAACAAACAATGCAGATGATGAACATGTTGATGCAGACCATGAATAATGTGAATAACACTCTCAAATTTGCACAAAATAAGGACACAAAAGACAGTCACTCTAATCAGAATGGACCTGAAATTCAGAGCAGCAGGGCTACCAGGCCCACACAAGCATCATTCTTGCCTAGAAATGGACCTACAAATGAGGAAGAAGAGCTGAATTATGCAGGGGTGTGTTAATTCAAGCATAGATGCCTGTGCACGACTTGATCCGGATGTGAGATGCCAAATCCCATTTATACGGTTTCACAATGCAAGGAGTGGATCAAGAGGGAGACAACCAGTGCAACAATCCAACAAAGATCTGCAGCATAGGGTGAGCAAGTTGACTCTCCCAATTGGGTACAAAAACTGGATACACACCTCTCACTTAGCTCTATGATAGGAGAGGAAGATTCAAAAACTGCTAAGGGGGAGATCAAAGGGGAGGAGCTAGATGAATCATTCTTGAAAGAAGAGCCCAAGAGGATGGAACTTGAAATAGTGAGGGGTACATTCAAGCTAGACTCACAAGAGGAGGAAGTTGTAGAGCAGGAAGAAAAATCGAAGCTACAAGACATCACGAAGCAAGAACAAGAGGTCCCCGATCGCCAATTTGAAGGTGAAGATTCCTTGTTGATTTCTAATGTTTGTCCATATCAGCAAAAGATTGATGGGCATTTTGTTCGCAGCCAAAGGTATGAAGGTGTTTCAAATTTGTAGCTTCCTATGCCATTGCAAATTTCTTGTCATCATGGAAAGCATGCAAAAAATGGTGATAGAATAAGAGATAGAACTTGCAGTATGGGGCATGTGGACTCTTTGTTTCAAGTTCCAAAGTTTCCATATCCAGGTGATCCCTTAAGGGTCAAAGAGGATAGATGCATTGGTGCTACATTACAATCCTCCTTTGAGGGCCAATTTTTTGATGCCTATTTGGGAATGCATGAAGATGGGAATCCAAGAAGAAGAGATCTATATAACTACATCAGAAAATTGAGAAGAGAAGAAGAAAAATCAGAAGTTATCCAAAAGAGCATTGAGAAAAAAGAAAAGAAGGAAGAAAAGAAAGAAGAATTGCTTTCTTGTGATTTGCAGCCTATGGGTGATAAGAAGAGGAGAGAACCACATTGCTTCACTTGCCTAGAAGCTTGGACACTTAGTCATACATGTGGAAGCCCTAAAGAAGATGAAGCCATGCTCACAATTCCATTTCAGCAGAATGATGTTATGGACAAAGAAGAATCACTTCATGCATCCACAAGTGAGGGGCACATGAGTTTTCATGACAACAATAAGTTTGAAGGGTATGATGTTATAAAGTTTGCCAAGCCAGCAGTGACTGATCAGCCACATGAAGGTATGAATTCTTTTGATGAGGGGCACATGAGTTTTCATGACAACAATAAGTTTGAAGGGTATGCTGTTATAAAGTTTGCCAAGCCAGCAGTGACTGATCAGCCACATGAAGGTATGAATTCTTTTGATGATCCATTATTTGAGCATAGCATTGTCTCACCGTCTCTACATAGTAGTTGCAAGGGATCAAATTGTGAGTTGGGCGACCTTGAAGTGATATTGTTAATACATATGAAGGCGATTTGTTATGTGATGAACAAAATGACTTGGATAAATTGGATCAAAGACATTCAACATGGGAAGGGTCAAAAGTTAATGAAGGTACAACTTGCAGCCATAGGATAGAAGTTATGACAAGTAATACGCTCGGTTTTCAGCTGGATACATCTCTTGGACCAGCACTTGATGATGAACATCCAACAATGAAGGAAGATGAACTGGAGTTCTATGAAGACACCACAAAAAGGTACAATAACAGTTATGATTTCCCGATTATGAACAGCAGTCCATTATCTTCACATCATCATCAGGTGATAGACAAATCATATGAGGATGATAGTGGTAAGAAACCCTACCTTGTTGATACTCAAGATTTGATGGCTAAGCATGAGGTAACAGTTGTGGGTCCAAGCCACAAACAATCTGATTTTGTGCATCATAGCATAGAAGATGTAAAGAGGACTCAAAGCATGTGTGATGAGTGGCTAGGAGGGCTAGCGAAGCCAAGTTGTTGGCTGCTCAAGCAAAGCAACGCCTACAGAATATCGGGGAAAAATTCAGTCACATGGATCATGAGAGGCAGCAGCAAGATACACTTCTTCGCCAATCTGTAATACTTCCAAGGGAAGAAACTATGATGGTTCAACCTCTACAGGATGAACCCCTTATGATAGTAGAAAATGAAGATCAATCAGATTCACATTAACTTGTTGAGAGGTATGATTTTAAAAACAAATCAGATTTTTTTTTTTGTGCAAATGACTTTAATCATACGGTTCATGAAACTCATCATTTGGAGAGTCAATTGAAGGCTCAAGTCAAGGTTAAGGAGGTAGAAGTTGTGTATATACCTTGTGGACCAGCAAATAATGATTGTTATGCATATGTAGAGAAGAATATTTGTGATTCAGATTTGGTTAAGAGTTTCACCATTCTTAGAGAGCTCCATGAGCCTACTTATGTTTTGACACCATGCTATCATGATGATGGTCCTTTGAGTGAACACAATGTTGTCCTAGCTTCAAAACTTGAAGGAGATGTCATGGAGGTATCCGATTTGGAGTTGTATGTTTATGGGGATTTTGAGTTTCAGTTGGACTATAGTCCTAGACATGGAAATGAGCATGAGAGCAGAAAATTTTCAGACACAATCTATTGGTTTTCAGCTTACTCCTTGATGATTGATGGCTGTTCTATATTGCTGATCATGGAGTTTTCAGACTGTACATTTATGTTTGCAGCTGTTTGGATGGATTGGTGTGCATGGGATTGTAACTACAATGTTGGGAGGTTGCATGATGATGAGACCTTGTCATCCAATGACAACAAAAGCATGTTTAGAATGATCATAGGTCTGATTTTCAGTTTTCCTAGTGCTATTCTGATTTATACCAGCAGCCTAGAGTGGGTGTACATGTTTGATCATGCACAAATGATAGACACTTGTCCATAGGGGACAATTCAGATTTAGATGGATAGTTGGTGATGAAAACATGTTGAGAGGTACTTATCTCTTAATTTTCAATTGGTCTGATGGTGTAATAATTTGGGATCCTGGTATTGGTGTGGTTGATACAATACTTAACACGGATCTTGGTGAGTTGCGTCACAATTTTTGGTTGAGTGATATTTGTATCAAAGTGGAGCAACAAAAGGTTTGGTGCAGGTGGTTATGCTTCAGAGGTCGTGATTATGATATCACCCACTTGTTGCTACACAAACGGATTACATGGAGGAGGAGCATACTTTTAGAGGTTGAGGGATGGAGTAGATTTGAGTTTGAGTGTGTATTGTTTCATTTTTGGCCATCGAAACTCACTTTGCATACTATTGTTCATATTCACTATGGGAGGAGTAGCCACAAGTTGAAGAGCATGGTGATCATTGAGTACTTGGCTAGTTGGAAGAACTTTCCATTGGAAAATGCAACTTGGAAAGGTGTGGAGATTTTTGAGCATCCAAATCTGAGGTTGCTCGAGGACAAGCAACATTTCCGAGGGGAGGATTGTCATGTCCTCAATTTGATTTAAATTCAAATTTTGCAAAGGTCGGGAAAAAGTGTTTTTGAACACTAGTTTTGATATTTTAATTAAATATAATAATTATATTTTAAATAATAAATAAAATAAAAATACCTTATTCTTGTCGGCCAAATTTGAAGGAGAAAAAATTAGATAAATCCAAATAAATTTCCCTTGAGGTGGACGACCTAGTGAGAGGTCAAAAAAATTTTTTTTAATGCCACAAAGGGTTCGCCCTACTTGGAGAAAGGAATGAAAAATAAAATAAAATATTTCATTTGTGTTTTTTGGCGCCTAGCATGCCTTGCTTGAGGTTGGCCCTAAGAGGGAGAGAAAAAGGCAAATAAAATAAGAATATTTGGCTTAAGGAGGTCGGCATTGTTAAGGCTATTTGTGGAAGGCTATAAAAGAAAGTAAAGTGCAGGTCATTTGGCATCCATTCATATCTAATTTCATTTTGGAGTTTCTTCTCTTTGGCTGCAACTTTGTTTGGGCTTCATTCCATGGATGAAAACGTTTGAGAATGTGGTGAGTTGGATGGAACCCTAGCTCACCTTGTGGAGAACTCATGATGGAGTTCTAATTTGCACTTCATTGGAGACAATTGAAGGTTTGGAGCATCATTCAATAATCAGATTTGAAGATCAGATTTGGAGCAGCATTATTGTGGCATTGTGTGAGCAGATTGCTTTAGGGTTTTTCCCTAATTTGAAGCACCACTTGGCTCAGATCTGAGCGGCCCACCTGAGCGCCCACCTTTGGAGGGGATTTCGCATATTTGGAGCAGCAAACCCGAAGCACTTGCCAAGGAGGAATTTCACCCATCTAGGGTTTGATATCTGAAGACTATTTTGCATATATTTGGTATGTATAATCACAGTTTTAGACCTGATTTGTACAGCAGAAATTTGGGCATATGTTTGGCATGTTTGAGCCCATGAATTCAGTGTAAATTCAGTGCAGAATATTCAGTTTGTAACAGCAGAAGGTATCTACAGAAAATCAGATTTGTATGTTGCATTTGGATGCCCTATCTTGTGTTTTTATGGTGGATTTCATGTTTGACACGAATTTCAATTGGTAGCATCATTTGGCATATTTATTTGTCATGTTTGGACACTTGGATGTTCGTTGTGATATTTTGTTTGAAATCAGAAAATAAAAATCTGAAATCAGAATTAGGGCAGTATCCCATTAGGGATACTACACGTTATCAAGGTCTCCTAGTATTGCCTCTCCCTTTGATCTAAGATTGCAACAAACAAGAAAGCATTTATTTTCTTACTCTTCCTTATTGTATACAGTTTAGGTGGTCTTTTTTTGCACAAAAAATCACAACAAAGTCCACAGAGTCTGTCTTGGTCAAGAAGAAGCCTAAAATATCCATTTTTATTTGTATAGATGATTTTCAGGCTAATTTTAAGTTATTTTGGTTATGCATTAATGTTTGGTAAATTTCAATTGTTTTTTTATTGGAAATCACTAAACTCTGTGACATAGGTGACAAGCATGCACTTGCAGGTGTGAAACACATCCCTTTGCGCACCCTAGATGTACTATGTGTCAATAGACAGGTTGCTTTACCTAATTATGGAAACCTCCCCAATTAAACATATAAAAAATAAATAAACCTATGTTGTAGGGTTCGATAGAACCTCCCCTTACCTATATGGGTTAGGTTTGGTGCTAGGTCCAGGTTCGTCCGAGATGGCCCAAGTTTTGCCTTTGGCGGATCAGGGTGAACCCAAGCAGACCTAAGGGCGACTCAAAAGAAAAAGCAAAAATAAAACATTTTTAAAAACATTTTGTTATTTAAAAAGTGCCAAATACCCAATTTCGCCCCTAAGTGATAAAATTGTGAAAATGACCCCGCCCTAGATTCCAGTGGGGCGCTGCTTAATCTCATCAGGGTCTCCACTCGCAGGCCCCCATTAGCTCTTGGGATCTCTTGTCACATAAGAAACTTGATTACAATGAGGGGGTGGCAAGGAATTGGGATCTAACTCTTGAGTATGCTGACTTAGATGTCATTGTTGCACAACTAGCCAAAATCTTTTTATATGAGGCAACTTCTGCATATCACATGGCTAGTGGAAGTGGATGAAATTGAGCCAAATGTTGACTTTGATGGTCTCAAGGAAGAGCAATATGAAGATTTTTGAATATTGATTGTAATTATCATTTGACAAATCACTGAATTATGAATTTGTGAGTCTTTTCTTTTTTCTTTTTTTAAACAAATTATGAGGTATTTAAATATTTTGTTTTTATAATTTTAATATATTTAAAATTATAAATTATACATTTATACAAACCTGTACCCAGTGCCATACCCATGCTTGGGGAAAAATTAATAATGTTGTACAAGCATACGTGAACCTCAAATCCATACCTGTACACATCCCTGTTCTAGGGCTGGCAGCTTAGCGAAAAACAAAGCAAGAATATTTTTTCCTGGTAATTTGTGGACATGTTTCTTTCTTAGAAGATGCAAGCTGTTGTACTTCTTTTGCAATGAATTGATATTAACTTCTGTAGGTCTAATGGCAAGTGTTTTATCATGGTTAATTTGTTAATAAGTTAATAACATATAACTTGGTTTGTAAGGAAAACTACAAATCTAGACAACTTGTGGGATTTCAAATTTGTAAAAGTAGAGACAGTTGTTGGCAGGATGTGTAAGTATTAGACAACACAAAAAAGTGACTTTACTCTGCAATGCTGAATTCTGATGTGGTGTTTGGCACTGGTCCTGGGCTGTGCTAAATTGTGACATAGTTTGGCACCAACATTGATATGGATGCCATGTTTAGAAGATGAATTTGCCGTTGACTGTAGAGTCAAGGATCAGTGTTCAATTTTTGGCTTCATTAACCAGCAAGTTTGGCATTAATATTCATCCCATAAAATGCTACGGAAGGATGCAACTATTGGTGGTTACGTAAACTGATTTTGAACTGCATGAATATATGTTGGATGGATGTACATTGTTGATACAGAAGGGTCTTCCATTGGGATCATCTTTTGAGTTTGAATCAGATCTTACAAGATGTGCAACAACTATTCTCGATCATTGAAATGGTTTTTTTTTTTTGCTATCCTTCAATTTGTATGTAATGGATGGTTTATAGTGTAATGAATGGATGCTTACTGTAATATTAATAAGTGAATTCATGGATCTACTCCCATATTTTCCAATTTGCTATGATATTTTTGATTTCTGTTGTCATTCACATTTGGGGATCTTTTGGGTTGAGGGTTGAATTTATGGACATGAATTCTGTGAGTAAACTATATGAATGGAATATATTGTTTAGTTAAATTTTTGTTCCATTGCCAGGGCTCTAAAAGAACATGCCTGAAATAGTTGTGTTGCATTACTATCAGATGAAGGCTAGTATGAAGGATTGGTGAAAAAAAAGTGGACATGTTATACAATTTGGGCATTACTGGTTTTTTGAAACAAAACCAACTTTCGGCACATTCAGTGGGCTTTTGGGTGTAGAACTCCGGGTAGTGATTGATCCATATTAGATCATACAATTGTGTTTTTCATCAAATTTCTGTCAGAAACCACCAGAAAACCTCGGCAGATTGACATCTCTGTTTGTTTGTATAAATTGTAGGGGGTGATTTGAAAACTGCCCCGTTGGTCTCACAACTGCTGGTCTGCAGAAAGTGGCGGTTCTGCCTGACATGTTTGTGTGAGAATTTCAAATGAACCATCACATTTGTCTCTTCAGTTTCTTCTTGTGGCGACCTTTTAGTCCATGAGGAGTACTTTCCAGTATCTTTGTATATGCTTGTAGAAGGCAATTGAGGGGATGGGAGGAGGATTTGAGTACCATAGATTTAGAGAAGTAAGGTTTTAACAATGTATGTTGAAGTGTAAGCTTGACAGTGAGTAAGGTTTTAACAATGTATGTTGAAGTGTAAGCTTGACAGTGAGTTTGTATGAGTGGCACAAGGGGCAGATTGCAATCCATATTTATTTGCAATTCCTTGTACTTAATAGTTGCCACTACCAACTTGTTTTACCTCCAGTGATAGAGGATTTCAAAGATAAAATCTGAGTGTTTCATTTCTCTTTTTCCTGGGATTCTATACACTTTTTACTTGTCATTTAATTTTAATTAAGAGTGCCGTCCATTGCTTGTGATTTGTAGTTTCTACAAAGATTATTTTGGTGAGATTAGGGATCATTTTGGTATCAGAGCAATCTCCTATTCCTTTGGATTTGTGGAAAAACATAGTTGTGGTTCTATGCCCATGATTGGTTCTATGGAGAATCTAAAAAAACTGAACAAGCATGTAGCCCTCCTTGAGAGTAACATGAATAAGAGTCAGAACTGGATTGGGCAACAAATGGAACAAATCAGTCAACAACAGGAGTCTATGAGCTGGGATTAGTCAGCTATGGGCCTTGTAATCCATGCACTCACCAAAAGGTTTGGTATTGGAGAAGATGATGAAGACATAGAGGGCTGAGATTCTACACAAGAAGAAAGATCATCATAGATGGTAAGTCTACACAACCCCTCTTCAAAGCTGAAGCAAAAGTAGAAACACAAGCTTTTGATGGGTGAATGGATGATGAACTTTTAGATACATGGATCAAATAGAGTATATTTTGGTATGGATAATGGTAGTGGGATGCAAAAGATCTCCTTTGCATGTCTCAAGATGACTGGGTATGCTCTTCTTTGGCGGAAGAACTATGTGATAGCTTCCAAAAAGAAACTAAAGCCAATTGTGACTAGTTGGGAAATATTTAAGGAATTGCTGCAATAGAATTTCATCCCATTCTTCACAAGACAAAAAATAAAATTAATTAAACTAAGTTGCCCGTTCTGGTACGGGATTGGGCACGGGTACGGGATACGGGTACGCCGGTATGGCAATTTTTTTTCCTGAAATACAGTACGTTTGGGTACAGCTGTATATATATATATATGCATATGCAAAAAAATTAAAAATATACAAAAGATTAATGCCCTCTATGACAAGTAGACCAGAAATACAATCCATTGAAATTACTAACCAATCCTATTGAGAAACCTGCAATGGCTACATTACAGAGTTCTTTTAAATTCTTAGACAAGTATTGCATTCAGAGACTTTATTTTGTATATCTTTTCTCATACCTTTCCAATGAAATGATTGGCAAACACTGTAATCTTTTTAAAAAACAAACACTCATCATCTTTGACATACTCTACTTGAAAATATTTGATACAACATGGGGCAATAATCAGAATTGCACAGGCTAACCCTTTCTCATATCTATGAGATAACCCAATATTATCCGTGCTCTTTCTATACAAAATTTCAGAATCAAATGTTCACATTTTCTTCTATTTTTGTTGTTTGATTGACAATTCTTTTTTAGTTCAAGGAGATATTCAATACTGTCATCAACAGTTTTGACTAGGAATTTGCTTCCAAACAAATATTGTATCTATTTGCAAGAAGATTTATACAGATCACAAGCTAAAAGCCTAAAACAGATCACAAACATATATATATATTTTAAAACCAGTATTGATTTGAAGCGTATAACCTTGGGAGCGCCCAAGAAGGACCCACAGAGAACCTGGGCCTGCCTGGGCGCTCCCAGGCACTCCCCAGGCCGCTCCCGTACCCAAACGCTCCTGGAGTGGGCACAAGGTCCTTTTTTGAAGAACCTGGTAACATAGTTAATTAAGGATTTTAGGAATTGTTTACAACAGAATTTCTATCCCATTGGCCACAAGACTAAAAAATAAATTAAGTGGTTGTATATGATGAAAATGGGCAAATTGTACAAGGTTATAGCACATAATTTAGAAAGACAGGTCATGTTATCAGGCATGGACTCGGAGGAACAGGACTTACTCATTAAGTACATTGGAGGTTTTCACACCTCATCACAAGAAGGGTGATTGTCATGAAACCACAGGACTTGGACAAAGCCTGAATCCAAGCCTGTTATATAGAAGAACAAATGCTATCCTCAATAGAAGATCTTGGGGAATAAGAAATACTTCTGTAGGAGTTGTGCTGCAGAATAAAACCAGAGAAGACTGGAGTTTTGGCAAGTTGGAATCAAAGGGAAAATGGAAGGCGAGCAAAATGGTACTCTAGAGTCTAGACAAGATGTTGGGAACTTGGTTCCTCCTTAAGGTCTCATTAAGCTTTTGTGGAGCCAAAAGCCTCTCTAATAAGGGAGGTGTGATCCATATTGAATCATAAAAGTTGTGTTTTCCATGAGGAGTCACTTCAGCAAGTTACCGCACTCAGAAATCACCATAAAACCTGATAGATTAAAACTGCCAATGCTATGTAGATGGCAATATCAAAACTGCCATGGTGAATTCAAAAGTCCCCCAATGGTCTTAAATAACCAGTCTGTAGAAAGTGGCAGTTTTGCCTGATGTGCTTATGTAAGAATTTCAAACGAACCAACACCTTTGTTTTTTAGGTTTATTGGATTGGCGATCTTTTAGTGCATGAGGACTCTGCAGCATCTTTGTATACACTTGTAGAAGGCAATGGAAGGAATAGGGATGACGATTTGAATACTGGAGGCTTAGAGAAGCAAGATTCCAGCAATATATGTTGAATCATAAGCCTGACAGCGACTTTGTATCAGTGGAGCACAGGTTAGATTGTAACCAACATTCTTTTACAATCTCACTGTACTTGTCTGTTTCATAGTAATATTTGATAGCAGTGCAATTGCTGCTACCAGCTGGTTTTACCTCCATTAATAGGAGGATTTCTAGGATAAAATCTGACTGTTTTATTTCTTTCTCCTAGATTGTAATCCACATTCACCTGCAATTTCATTGTAGTTGTTTTTTATAATAATATTTGATAGCAGTGCAATTGCCACTACCAGCTGGTTTTACCTCCATTAATAGGAGGATTGCTAGGCGAAAATCTGAGTGTTTTATTTCTTTCTCCTAGGACTACCCCTTATTGAGTGTCGTTTGATTTAAATTAAGTAGCACAGTTCATTGCTTTTGATTCTAAGCTTCTACAAACATTAATTTGGTGATATTACAGATCAACTGTATATTTCAAATTTGTGGTAGATTTTGATTGGTGTAAGGAGCCCTTCATGTAGGGTGCTTAGGAAAGAATTATTAAGAATATTCTCTGTTGATAAAAAAATTGGATTGAAAGGGTGTGGCATGCTCCATTGATTCTGTCATTGGCAAGTGGTGGTGGGGTCAAGTGGGTCAGTGCCAATGATTGGTAGTGGGGAACTGACATTGCCAAGGGAGTTGGCACAAGAAATGGAGAGTGATCAAACTGTTAGATAGATAAATAATAACACTAGGATGAATATCAAGTTAATTTACACATTGAGAAGAGTTGTATGTTAAGTAAAGATGAGATGAAGCAGCAGCAACAATAGTGGAAAGAGAAACTGGAAAGACTAAGGAATATAGGGAAGAGGACATGGCCACTACCAGCAGAGAGAGAAGAAAGTGTAGTAGTTGGAAGGAAAAGAGATAGGACCCATACCTTAGAAGAGATGAGAAAGATTGCAAGATATGAGAGAGAGGGAGAGCTCAAAGAAGCTATTAGAATAGAGGAAGACAGATTTAGGACAGCAGGCTTATTAAAAAATATTGTGTTGCTGTGAAGGGGGTTCTTGAATCGATATCTTGTTGGAGGATAATGCTAGGGAAAAAAGCTGCAAGTTATGGGTAGCAGGAAAATGATAAACTATGAATTGATTCTCCCTACCATGGTGTGGTTCCTTTTGCCAGATGAACCCAAGTATGATTAAAAGGAAGCAACAGGGAATCAGAAAACAGAGCAGATCAAATATAATTCATACAGATTGACAACATTGTGAAGGAATATAAAGCCTAAGTATGCAACATTTTAAAGTAGATTTGAGAACTTAAGGACTTGGGAGTGAAGAAGGGAATTGCAAGATTAGGTTAGAAGAGATTGGAACTTTTATCATTTACATCCTTGTTATATGCATAGATAACCAGCCACAATGATGGTTCTATCAGGTTAATAGACACTTCAGGTTAATTGATGCTTTGTGCGAAAAATGATTGTAGTACTGATGTTGAGATGAGAGGCAAAGGAGAAACTGGTGTAAATGCGAGAAAAATATGAGTATTTAATTCTTTAGGATGTTTGTAATGTCCCCTATATTTTTTTTCATGGCTTAATACTTTTTGTATTTTCTGTTTTTTTTTTTGAAACAAGAAACAAACTAAAATGGCAAATTGAAAATTGAAAATAATGATGGAAAATACTTGATCAAACCTTCAAACACTCCATAAGCCAAATCTGAACCAGAATTTGATAAATTCAATGGCTGGTACAAACACTAGGTCACTTCAAATGCTCAGATCAGATTCAAACATAAATTTGGAAATCCTCAAAGTCTGATTTTATTGAATTTGTAATGATTACAAGCTGGAAATTGCAAAATTAGTAGTGACAAACCCTCCAATGATGGTACAGTCATGTAACAACTCAGATCCAGCCCTTAGGGTGCCCAAGAATTTGCCAAAAATGTAAAACTCAATATATAAACCCTCAAATATGCGTTGGTGACAAAATGGTGATTTGTGCTTATCAAAAACACTGTAGCAGAAGTATAGCAAAATCCAAGTCCACCGCAAATCAGCACAATTGTGATTCCTAGATGGAATAACTCAAGATTGGAAACAAGGGTTTTCGTCCTTGATCCCAAATGCGGAATTCAAGAGGGGTTTTTGTGATTTAATTGCAACTTTTTCATTATTTTACTGCCAGAAAGTTGGGATCTGTTGGAGATTTTTTGAGAATAATCTTCTGGCGTGATTCTTTGCAGAAATTTTGAGTTTTTGGGTAAAAAACTGTTTCCTGGTCTGATTTCTGATTTTTTTTTGCTATATTGGTTACTATCGCTGAACTACCTGCTATATATGATCTGCTTATTTTTTAATTGATAATTTCTCCTCACAGCGTGTTCTTTGGCTTAGATTTTATGACAGAATTACCTAGGATTTGCACCTGCCGAGGGCTGTTGGGGTTCACCATTCTGATAATTGGATGTGGTAGTTTACCCAATTTAATAATTAACTTTTGTACATTTTAACCTGAGGTCATCTTATTTGACAATACAAAATCTGCTTAGATGTTTTTGTAGACAGAAACCCTGATTAGCAGACAAAACTATTTATCAGAATATTGTGAGATTCATGGTGCTTATACTATTCTCCAGGAAGAACTTGCATTGTGTCTAAAATATATTTATAATTTATGTATTTCTCAAGACGATGAGTATTTTAATTTTTGGTCATATTTTTTAAGTTTATTGTTTTGGTTTTGTGTACTTAAATTTGATGTCAAACTCTGCAATTCAGCTAAAATATATTCTGATGTGAATTACATAAAACAAGTGAAAAAGGGTTGATAGAGGATCTTCTAGTGAATAATAAGCTAGAATCATTCCTCCAGGCTCCTTTTATTATTGCAGATTTTCTGTTACATGTTTTCAAGGGTTAAGGATTTCTTTTCTTTCCAGTTGTTACATCTGTCATTCATAATGTAGAGAGGATATGCCGACTTATGTGAATGGACCTTGGAAGATATGACACAGAGGAACCACCCAATTTCTTCCCCGGTTAAAAGACCTTAGGATTGGTTTCCATTAATGAAAAACTGCTTTGAGATAGATGCTTTACTTATGTGTGCTATTAGAAGCACTTAACGGCATGATGAAGTAAAAAGTTTTTGATCTATACTATGCATGAATCTATCCCAATGCCCCCACTTGTTAGAAAACCCAGGTTTGTTTCACACTAACAATTTTTTTTTGAGATGGTTGCCTCTCATATGTGCTATTCATAGCACACTTAATTCCACTATGAAGTATATCTGCTTGCAAAACTCATTCCAGTGCATTTACATTTCCTGTTTTTTTCTTTAATCTATAGTAGTTATTTTTTTGCTTTTCTAATGGTAGCAGTGTTCTATTTTTACGAGCTTTAGGAAAGAACTGTTTTCTTCTATTCTTGTTTTGTTTTTTTTATTTATGTCACATACATAATTTGGGTGGGTCCATTTCCATGTGTCTGTCATTTATTCTCTCTTTCTCTAAACTTTCTATTTGCTCATGCTGCTACTCTTCTCCCAGATATTTCTCTTTTCAGTTTTCTCACACCCTGATGTTGTCTTCCATTCAGATGAATCAGCTTGCTTTCAGAAAAATTGACTTCGAGGAATTCTGTGCTGCTGCTACAAGTATTTATCAGCTGGAAGCTCTTGACCATTGGGAGCAAATTGCACATTCTGCATACGAATTCTTTGAACATGAGGGAAATAGAGTCATTTCAGTCGAAGAGCTAGCACGGGTATGGCTCTTGTCTGCAGTACTGTTACTATTGAAGTGATTAGCTAGAATTTCAAGTACAATGTTTTTAGTATTCAACTTGGTTCCCCTTGCAGGAGTTGAATATAGGCCCAAATTTTTATACAGCTTTGCACGATTGGATCAGACATACAGATGGGAAACTCAGTTTTATTGGATATGCAAAGTTTCTACATGGAGTTACACTGCGAACAAACATGAGGACTCGGTAGTTGTATTACCTGTTAGTAAGTAATGGTAATTTTGTAGTTTTAGACTTTTTGGTTGTTGCTTATCCTATTTCTGATAATATTTCTAATTGGATTTTGTAGGAATTAGAAGTCATTTTCAACATAATTGTATTGGCCTTCCACTGGGACTCTTGGCAGAGCAACTTCTATGATTGATGTTATTTCCTTGTCTTGTTGGAAGGATGCTTGATTTATCCCATTTTCTTCTTTTTTGATGTAATTTAAATGGAGTGTGTATAGGACAGTCCTAATGCTAATGAGAGGCACTGTACATCCTAAGACAATACATTGAAGCAGCTTATTTCAAATGTTTCTGATTGTGGTAAAGCTCAATGAATGATCTTTGTTTCTGTCAGCCAACATTATGGAAAGCGTTCATGTTACCTCTGATGAGGCCTTGCTGCATAGAACAGGCTTTATATTGCCTAGTGTGTCAGTATGTCTGAAGAGCTTTATTGTTAACTCAAATGGTTTCTTCAACAACCCAAAATTTTTACAAGTTGGGTTCTGTATCACGAAAAAACACTGCAGTTATCTTTAGTAGTATCTTTCAATAATCATTTGACTAGCATTCGAGAACTATTCTCACATAAAAAGTTATTTAGAGTGTTGTTTGTAACTGTGGCTAAGGAATAAACTTTAGGAAATAATGCAAACGAAAAATTATTGTTCCCCATCACATACTTGTCTGTTTGATGATTTTTCTTGTTTGCCATATAGTAAGTTTATACAAAATTACGAAGAAGTAAAAAAATGAAGTAAAATGCAAAAAATATTCAATCTTGAAAGAGCAATAGGAGCAGAACAGCAATCAACAAAACTTGTAAAAAGTTGTCAATTAGTTGATCTTCGTACACATGATTTTGAAAGGAATTTAGATGTAGGGTTTGCACGAGTTTTATATTTTGTGTGTGGTTGTAGCTTGATCGTAAGTCTTTTGTGGCAAGAGCAATTAATGTATGTGATAGGTCGTAAGTCTGGAGCTAGCAAGGTGCAATGAATACTTGTAACTAATGCATTTCTCATTTCAAGGGTGCTTGAAATCTTATTTTTTAGCACGTATAATGGCAACCTCATAATCTCGTAATACTTAGGGCATAGGAAGACCAAATAATCTTCAAATTTGGGTTCAAAACGACAATGCCTTAGTGCATTGCTTTGATGGGTTGTGATGATTGTGCTTACAATGAAACTAATGGGGGAGTACCAGAGTTATGTCAATGTTAATTTAATCAATATGGTAGTAATCTCTTAACATGACAGAGGGTATGGACTGAATTTCTTGTAAGGTCTTTCTTATATTAGTTTACTTATGCCATCATCATCATAAGGATAAAGAACTGGATCAAAAACTTTAAGCGGCCATGTTTTTGCTGGCAATGCATAGTTGAAAAACTATAATTCTACAATGTTAGGAGTTTGACTTGGGTTTTGCCAACAAAACTTGAAAGTATTTTTTTCATTGTAAGTATTGAACTTAAATGACACAAATAATAAACTTCATTTTAACATATTTACACTTAATAACAAAATGCAATTCTATTGTACACCTGCACATTATTTTGGAACATGTATAAATATGCCCATATTGTGAGTGTTCATGACCGCTCACTATCAGTATATGGCCCTTTAGTGAAGGCCAAGAAGAATATGGTCTCTGAGAAGAACAACCGTAAAGTAGTGAAAGGAAGTAGGTCATCTCCAATCTCTCAGTGAAAAGATGGCCAATGGAACATAAAACACTTTGGAACAAATGGATATTTTAAATTTCTTTTAATTTGGAACTTGACACTTGTTTCTATAATATCAAGACATCATGATAGTAGACATATTCAACTTACTACATTTGAAACCTTGTGACAACAATTGCAAAACACAAGAGATGAACTGAAATACTAATTAAGATTGATCTTGTAAACAAAAAGGGAGATTTGTTTATGTGTCAAGATCTCTACAACCTTGAATAATTGAGCGATACCTAATTTGAACTTGTTTGGGTCAACCTATGAAGTCATAAACAATTTCAAGCATCTTTTCAAGACAACACGCAATTACGTCATATTTGGGTAGTTCACCTTAAAAAAGGGTACTTTGGCATGTATCCTTCTCCAAATGCATATCAAGAAGTTCCAACATTCAGGCCCAAAACAAAACAAACGATCTATAGGATGTACATAAATAAGTATTATCCTCACATTGCATAGTCACAAATGAAGTGCACCAAGGAAATATGCACATTTAAAAGAGTCTAACAAGCTAAGTAAAGAACAAATTGTTTGAATAGTAATTCAAATATCATCAATCTCGTCTTTAGTAGAGTAAGAACAAGGTTGGACTATATGCACATTGTCATGTCCTCGAAATTGTGACACTAAAGGTAACAAAATATATATTAAGAATATTTACCATTCGATATGATTATAATTGTCAAAAGACAATATTACGATTATAATTATTGTATTATAAATATTAGAACATAAATACTAATTGATTAAACATTATAATAATCATAATAAGTACTAAAAGTATACATAAACCCACAAAACCAATCTATAAGATTATGAAACATGTAATATATAATAATATTAAAGTTATTAAATACAAATTATGATCATCATTATAAATAGAGACCATAAGAAATATATTTAGGGATGCTGGGTTAATATCATCAGTTATATAAGCTTGCCTTACGCTCAACATTATACAAGTGTAGCCATGATCCTTGAAAGTATCGGGGTCTTAAGACTTTAGGTGGTATATGGCTTACTATTCAAATATCGAAGAAATATTAATAAAGAAGTTATGTCAGAAATTCATTGCCGCCGCTCCCTTCAAATAAGAGTTCCTATTTATTAAGTCGGGGTTCATATTAGATGTAACGGGGAAATGGTGAACAAAGATCTTAAAAGGTAATTGCTAAGAACAATATTTTAATACTGGAGGTGTTTGTTTAGCATTGATTTAAATTGCCTTCAAGCCGTCCACAATAGTATTTTTGATTAATATCAAATTAGAGAATGCAAGTATTTCAGAGAAGAATCGAGGAATGAATTGATGTAAGGAGGACGCGTTAGATAGGACAAAATATCATTCTATTACCGGCAGGCATAAGTTGTGAAGTCGCCGCACGATAATATTATCGGGCCTCTTGGAAGTTCATCGTCATCTCATGTATTTCCTCTACGGATTCTTATTTAATGGTAATGGCTGACAGGGGATAAGTACTGTCTTTTCTGAGTTGTGGATTGTAGAAGGGAGCCGCGTAAAAAAATAGAAGAACATTAATCTTGGTATGGGGCCGCTAGCACTCCCTTCATTAACGACCAGGAATTAAGCTAAAGCAAACAATATCAAACGTTACTAAAGGGGGCGGCCCATATTGAGAACGGGCTCCAATCAAAAGATGCGACACATGATTGAAGAGACACGTTCAAGTGTTAGCTATAAGAGGAGGCCAATACAAGTTTAAAAGAGGGAGTATGGGAGTTACAATGAGAGAATAATAAAGCTAGGTGTGAATTGAGTACAGTTGGTGATGTCAAAGACACCACTGATACATCTGCCCCAAATAGTAAGGCTCGTGTTGCATTAGAACAACTGGATTCACAACCCTTGAAAAGGTTCTCTCTTATAGATATGAAGTGTAGAGAGAATAGGGAGGTTACGGGTATGGGAGATTGAACAATCAGGAACTTTGTATCTGGAGAATAAGAGCATCGAAGGAGAATATGTTCGAGAGGAATCACTGTCCGCATTCTGACAGGAAGAAGTTAGAGTAATAGAGAGACTGGAGATATATCTTATCACAAAGGCAGAAGAGGGTTTCCTACAATCATCGTGGGGAAAGAGAAAAAAGAGTATCTGCAGAAACAGGTAAGTAGTTTCTGTTATGGAATAAATGATTACGATTTATGTTAGAAACTATTCACAAAAGTAAGTAAATGGTATAATAGAATTCATCTATGGGATCTGGAAAGATACTAACATCTACCTTAATGTACTTATGCAATATATATTATAGAAGAATCAAGAAGCAAGTGAATAATCCTTTCAACAAGGATGAAATATTTATATCATCTTTGATCCAATTAGACACTAGCACTAAACTTATTGAATCCCTTAAAACTTTTGATGTCTCTCTGAGAAACACTTCGAAAGTAAGATTCGGGTTTAAGTGCCTCCACTAGAGAGGAATCATCGTACGCGGAAGACAAGAGACATATTAGGATTATAGGGAACATGCTCAGAGAAGCAAGTACAATGTGCCGATCAAGAGGTAAGTATCCTCATCCATTGGTTATTCATTGAAGGATTGTGGGAACCAATACGAAATACTCAACAGTAGGTTACAATGTAACGCCTAACTCAGACTCTATTAGAATCAATATCAGTGTATGTGTAAATCTGTGATGATTTGTAGATTCAATTAAATACATTATGAAAGTGAATGGATAATAAATGATCGTTGCAATCAATAAATAAATGTATGTCAATTTATTAAGTTTACTATACAATTTAAGACAATATGTAGATTTATGAATGTTATTGGTCAAAGCCACAATAATGTTGCTTACAACAATTATTGTGTCTCATTGGGCTTTTATTACTTTACCTTGAAGAATAGACTTTAGGCCAAAATTCCCTTTCGCTAGCACTCAACAAGGATAGGGAGTTTGTGGAGGGAAAGGCTGGTAAATTGATCCATTGATGGACGGTCCCAAGAAAGGTAGGAAACCTTGAGGGAGTCCAATTAGAGATCATGCACGTGCCCTTGGCACAGTAAACCTACCATCCAAAGAGGTTAGGAAAGAGGAAATAAGGTGAAGATCTATTCCGATCAAGAGTAATAAGTCATATAGGATCATGTTAGTTTATGCCCTAGATGATAATGTATTTCATTTGTCTTATTCTTGAAATGTGCAATTTGAAATGATCTAATTTAATCACGACCAAGGAGCTATGTGCTTGTTGATAATACATGATTGTGTGCAGGTCTTCAAGACTATTTACATAAGCAAAATTATGTGTTGGTTAAAACAAATTCTATGTCCTAACTTGTGCATTTTAAGTTTTTTGGCTAAGTTTAAAAAGGGGACATTACACATAAGCCAAATCCAACCTAATACTAGTAGGGAACAAATGTACAAGTGATAAAATACACATCAACAAGACTCCAATGTCTCAATTGAAAGGGTCTAAAGTACATTACAATAATTTATTAGAATCAAATATCGTGATCACTTTAAAAAATATCTACATTCATCAAAGACCTTGGAGTGTAGATTGCCTATATAACAAGTACTCTCAAACCATACATACTTGCTAGAGAACATTTTAGAACAAATCCAGTGTCACCAACAAATGAACCTCTATTCAATGTCGAAGAGAAAGTAGGGCTTTGGGAAATTGAGTCTAGCTAATTAAAATTGGGGTGGACTTCTTGATCAATGAATGTTTTTTTGATCTTTTATTAATTTAATAATATTCTTCCCATGAGTTTGATCTTGACCTTATGATACATCCCATTCTTTATTTGATAGTTGTTCATTACAATGGTGCTTTAACTAGTCAATTACTTATCCTTTCCCTTCGTATGATGTGTTTCTTGTTTCATATCAATATCATTATTACAATCATCCCTATCTCCAAAACAATTTGGAGAACTTTACATGTTTAATAGCCTTCAATGCCTTCACCCGTTTTAGCTAATTCCTTGTTCTTAATACCCAACTCATTACAAAGGAAAACCCTAGTTGTGCGAAACAAATGGTTTGTATAATTTTTGAGAATAGGTATTAATTTTTTTTTTAGAAGTGTTTATATTTTTATTAATAGCAAAGGTCTTTAATTAAATATGCTATTTATGAGCTATACATTCTATGGTTGTACTAGCTTTTCATCTCCCAAGGGTGAATCACATCAAATTGTGGGATCTTATTTCATACCCATGGTCCTTTACCCTACATACTGTAAATTGTCTTTTTTGAAAAATTTGACTTTAAGTTTTGGATGGCATGCATTTTCTTGATATCATAAAATGTCTTATCAAAATTTTATGAGACATTAACCAATGTGTTGATCTCTTGGTTAGCTTTCTAATGCTCTAAGTAGGGTGAAAAACAAAGTTTATATGCAAAAAAATACTCTCTAAAAGGTTTGCCTACAAACCCTTTGAAATCCCTTATCTTAATAGTTACAACAATTAATCTTTAACATGATTGTTCCAAGGTCATGTGACATGCAAGTGATTAATATCAAAGGTCTTTAATAAAATATGTTATTTATGAGCTATACATTCTATGGTTGTACTACCTCTTCACCTCCCAAGGGTGAATCCCATCAAATTATGGGAGCTTAGTTCATACCCATGGTCCTTTGCCTACATACTGTAAATTGTCTTTTTTGAAAAAAATGACTTTAAGTTTTGGATGCCATGCATTTTATTGATATCATAAAATGTCTTATCAAAATTTTATGAGACATTAACCAACATGTTGATCTCTTGGTTAACTTTCTAATGCTCTAAGTAGGGTGAAAAACAAAGTTTATATGCCAAAAAATACTCTCTAAAAGGTTTGCCTACAAACTCTTTGAAATCCCTTATCGTAATAGTCACAACAATTAATCTTTAGCATGATTGTGCCAAGGTTATGTGACATGCTAGGTGATTAATAAGATCTTGCTATTTTTCATTGACTAGGATGTTTGTCACTCACTCACATACAATTTTTTGATTTTGGGCAACTAACAATCACCACCTTTAAGGTTTGCATGGAGGTGTAATGCCCCAAGCTTTCACACAAGACATTAGTGGTAAAAAATGGATGATTATATTCTTTATAATGTAAATGAAGCACCAAGTCACATTACATTCCTACACACTTGAGATGTGATAGAACATGGCACTGGTACATAATGTTGATGCACTAAGCATGAAAACACAAGTAGAAGGCTTAACCATGTTACATGAAAAAGTCATCACAACACTCATATGAGAAGGTACAATTTCCTCTAAGATGGAGATTGGACACCAACCCATGATTTTGTTCTCTTTTGGACACACTGAATAGAATATGAAGGACACCCACTTCAGTCCACATCCCAATATGACTCAACCAACATATGGAAGGATGTGGAAACAATATCCAAACACTAGGATTACCCACTCAAGAGACATGCCAACTGGGGGATGCTAAACCTTAACCAAATGAATGAGCAAAAAGATTCCTTTACACAAAGCAATACATTCCAACACATTGGAGTGAATAACTTGCAAGGAACCTCAAGGAATAAAATGTGGTAACATAAACCAAGACAAGGGTAGAGCTAGGCCAAATGGGCATATAACAAACTATAATTGAAACATGGCATAACCACCTCAAACCAAGTGTTGTCTAGAAATGGTTTAAACCAAGCATTTACTCACACTCTAGGTTCAACAACTCAAATAGAATTCACATAAATCAAAGGATTCATTTTAATCCAAAATACTATTATTCACTAGCATACCCATTTACCTCATGCATGACACAAGCATACGTGGAAAGTTTTAACATTGACTGAGATTGACTGCAAGATGCAAACTAATGATTCTACTCATCAATCACAAAAATAGTCAAAGTATAACATATATTTCATAAGCATTGGTGTCATATATTAAATGCAACAAGCATAAAGGAGCAATTTAATTCCTAGCATAATGTCAACTATACAACATCATAACATTGATTCTATCTACTCACAATAATCAAATGATCAACAAAATGTAGCTTCATGATCACAACTTCCTATGCAAATTAAACATATACATCTCTTAAATAGGATTTCCCAAACATGTTAAATCTCTTTTAAGATGATAACTAAATACTTAATAATAACTTACATGCTTTACCATGAAATGAATTTCATCCCAAACATCGATGGTTCTAAGTATATATAGTATGATCCAATAACATTGAATTTAAAACACCTAGATTCATCATTACAAAGATCAACTATAAATTGCTTCTCTTTACATGGCCAACAAGCCTACTCTAACATGCTAATAAAACACAATTTAGAGCCCAACTTTCCATGCACCATAACTAAGAAAATAAATAATACAATAATGAATCTCATTTCATCTTGATAAAACAACTCAATTCTTACTTCACCTTAATATATTATTTCCCAATAAGATCAAATTCAACTATACAATATTTGAAAACAAGCCTATCAATCATGCTACAATGTCATATCAAATTGGTCACAACTTTAAAGAAATAAGTTGGATGAGCACCAACTATAACATGGCATTTCAATTAACATCTATAATACATCCATGAAATAGAATGATGACTTAATCTCTTTTTCCAAAATCATGAATGCTAACATCTATGATGCTCAAATGGAATTACTTGCATGCACCTACATTTCTATTAAAATAAAAAACACAATAATTATTACAATTACAATCCCACATGCGAAGAATACAAGGATGAGCACATTATGGAATCAATTACATGCTCAACTACATAAATTACATAATTACAACCCTTATTTAATTTCAAGGCATAAATGCAACTAAACAAGTATAAAAATGGGAACTCTTCCAATGCCCAAGAGATCCTTAGGAAGGGGATCAATGGGGAATGTTACCCACCTACCGACCATAATACCATCATCAAGTGCAATATATGTCTTTGCTACTCTAGGCTACCCCCAAACTATGAAGAGAGATCATGGATGCACTTATAACATGACCAAACTCACACAAACAGGGGTTTCAAGCAAGACACCAATAATACACACTATGGTTTCATGTGGGTATCACACACCATCAAATACCTCACACCATGGGGACAACAATCTAATAGAATTTAATTACAAACACACTTAAATACACATACATAAAGAGTCTAATGCATAACTCAAGAATAAACACTACATTAATAATGCAATGCACAACTGTACTTGAATACACACAAATCAAGGGTTCAATGCGTAAATCACCTCTTGGATGCTCATGACCTGACCAAAAGTAGGAGAATAAAATATGATAATACAAGGGCTATCAATAATTTCAATTCCCATAACCTTATCGTTTACTATTCATCAACACAAATAATTTCATTTCAATATAGTTGAGGAAAGGAGGAGCCCCTCCAAAACCATATTGCATGTCATCCATTAACATATGCTAAATCATCATTTACACCAAATGGTCATATAATGGAAAACATGGAATGCCATCTTCATGTAATAAACATACACATAACAATCAAAAGAAAATAATGGTGCATAGGGGTTATAGTAATCAACAACAAATAACACACAAGGTAATGGTGACAACCAACAACACCAAGTATTGAATGTGATGATCCAACAACACTCATGCAAAGAGAATCAAATGCATAATTAGGTACAACAATCCAAGGATCAATAGAAGAATTATATTAGATAAGGACATACAATGACATCACAAAGGGTTCTAAACATGCAAGGATGATGAGAAATACAACACCACACAAAGGGACTTCTCAATGAAAATCATGATTTTTTATTTATTTATAAAAGCTAACCCTTCTCATGCCCTTCACATATTTCAAGTTAGATATTTTCCTTTTTGTTATTTCATTAATCAATTTTATTTCAAATGCATACAAGGATTACCTTTAAATGGCTGACATAGTTCAAAAAACACAAAACAATTATAATATTTTTCACATATAGCTCTTGATATTAGATTTTTAGAAAAATGTTATCCTTGAATATCTTATAAACCATGAATTTCCATGAACTTGAACATTGAACTCTCTCTAAATACCTAGATTTGGAAATCGACACATACATTATGAAAAGAAGATTTTTTTCTAATCCTTGATTCCAATCCCCAGTGAATATCGACAAATCCTTGCTTCCACTTCCTTATGATAATTTAGATCAAAATTAGAGAGTTAATACCCCATATATGTTACCATGTTCAAACATGTTATGTTGATCTCAAGATCCATTTAATTCCACAAGGTGATAATTAATATCCTTGAACAACACTTTATAATCATACCATAGCATTCACTGCATGGAAAAATGGGAACATAGAGATATAGATAGAGATAGATCTAGATAGAGTGAGATAGATGAAGAGGGAAAGAGATGGAAAGGGAGGGAGAACTCCATTTATTATTAAAAAAAATGCCATTAGAAGACATGAAATACAAATAAAAATGAAGATATGGAGTGGGCAAAAGAAAGCATCGCACTTCACAATTTTAAAAACAATATATTCAACAAATATTTAATTTTGAGATCTCTAAGACAAAAATTAGGTGAAAAATATCCAACTAAAACATTGTTATGTATAGTTACCCTATTATGTCATATACATTGTTGTATAATATAGTAAGGGCATAAGTATGATTTTTTTGTTGTTACTCATGGTTACTTAATTATATATATTGTGTTACATGATATTTACTATTATTGTCACGTATATAGTGATAAGATAATGGTTGTTATCTATGTCTAATGATAGTGATTATTTTTTTTCCAATAAAGATAATGAGTTACAATATGTTTCATAGTGTGGGTGATAGTAGTAAATTTCTGTGAACGATACTTTTAAACTTTATTAGAAATTATGATAACACCATAACTAGTAAACAATATACATGATTATGGCTAGGGTGTGGTAAGGGTCACCAATCAATAGGATCGATCCTCCATCAACCCTTCTTAATGAAAGAAGCATACAATGAATATAATTGGATGCAATTATACATGGAGTTATTACCTTGAGATTTTATTATATCATCTGGGTACTTGAGATGCATATCTGTTAAAAGAAACAATGGGTGCATTTATTTCCCATTATGTATG
>VDFB02059995.1:0-58325 GCA_007258455.2 Sequoia sempervirens
GATCATTGTTGTCCTACTTTAGAAAAAATATATTTTTTGAATTATTTTCATTTGTAGTACATTTTGTGTTTTTTTGGTATATCTGGGTAAATTTTTATTAATAATATTCATTAGTTTTTTTTTTTATTTCATTCTCTTTTGATTTTACAAACTTTGAAAATTGTAGAGCTGTAGGATTTATAAATTTAGTGTTATAACAGAGTCATACATATGCTTCTTAATTGGCATCAAAATATGCTTTCTTTTAGCATCTTTTTGCTACTATATGCAACATTAGGTATATCTTCTACAACATTGGGAATAATATGATCTTATTAAAAAAATAATTAAACATATTCTAATGTTTCCTATAAAGAATAGTATCTGATGTTCCCTATCATATAAAATAAATTAATTTTACTTGTAGCGAAATCTCCAAAATTTTGCTCAAGGTCAAATTTTCTTAGAATTTTTCAAAGTTCTTTTAAAATTCATGAGGAGATTGCTATTCCTGGAAGTCATTTAATTGTTAACAATAGTCATTTTGAAAAGGTAAAATTTTAATTTTTGGTTTTTGGATGTTCACTATGTGCCAAAGTCTACGAGGAAAATAATTATGTTAATTTTAAAATTTTGAATGATTTGATGGAGCAATAGGGTGTAAGAACAGGCCCAAATAATAAAACAACAACAAACAAGACAAAACAAAGCATAAATAATTATGAAATGGCTTAAAGAAATTATATTGATATAACTTGCTTACATACAATCCAACAACTTACCTCAATAGTACTGTTGTTCACAATGGTCAGCCTCATATTTATACTTGATGCCTCTAAGATCTAGAAACTTCTAATATTCTAGATATCTCTAAACTAGAATGTTCTCTTTCCTTGAACATCTTCTAGTTGCTTCTAGTTTCTAGAAGGTTCTAGCCCTTCTAGAAGATTCTAGTTCTTCTAGAAACATCTTGTAACTTTTCTAAAAAATTCTAGTTCTTCTAAAAACATCTTCTAACATTTCTAGAAAATTTTATTCCTTAACATCCCCCCTTAAGATTGGATATAATATTACAAGCAAGATAAAAATAAGAGGGGAAGATTACAAAAGAGTGGAGGATACAAGGGAGAGGGGAACATTATACTACCATCCCCCTTTAATGTTCACCTCTAACATACCAAGCAGTTTTTGCAATTTCAAGAATTTGGAATCAGTCATACTCTTAGTAAATACATCAATTGTTTGTTCTTCACTTGGACAATATTGTAGATGGACAATATTTGTTTGAACAAGATCTCATATGTAGTGAACATCAAGCTCAATATGTTTTGTCTTATCATGAAATACTGGATTGTTGGCGACCTGTATGGTATTTTGATTGTCACAGTACAAAGTAGTAGTAGAACTTTGGGAAAAACCAAGCTCAAATAGAAGATTTCGAATCCAAACTACTTCCTTTCCTGCTTCTTTTGCTACTCTATATTCTACTTCACATCAAGACAATGATGTAGTAGTTTTCTTTTTGCTACTCCATGTAATAGGGCTTGATCCAAGCTATAAAACATAACCTCCTATAGATTTCTTGTCATCGATATCACCTCCCCAATCTGAATCTGTAAATCCAACCAAAGAAATTGAGGATGTTTGGCCATAGTGGATGCCATAGTGTATTGTTCCACGAACATACTGTAGTATCATTTTTGTAGCTAACTAATGACTTTCTTTAGGTTCCTGCATAAATCTTGATACTTGATTAAGTGCAAAACAAATGTCTAGTCAAGAATGAGTTAGATAAACCAAGCTACCCACAAGTTGCTTGTATAAAGTAACATCAACCTTCTTGGAAGTACATTCTTTAGTAAGCTTAATTCTAGATTGAAAAGGAGTAGAAGCTAGCTTGCATTCTAGCATGTTAAACTTTTCTAAAATATCTAAAGCATATTTTGATTGGTAGAGGAATAGTCCATCATGTAGTTTGCAAACTTGTAAACCAAGAAAATAATTTAATTCTCCCAAATCACTCACATGAAATGCCCTTTTAAGTTTTGATTTTAAATCATTGATTATCCCAATATTCAGTCTAGCAATGAGTAAATCATCTACATAAACTGCAATAGGAATAATGCCATCTTGAAATTTCTTCATATAAAGATTTGGATTAGATCTACACCTTTTAAATCCATGAAGTTGAAAATATATGTCTATCTTTTCATTCCATGCCCAAGGTGCTTGTTTTAGACCTTAAAGTGATTTATGTAATGTACAAACAAGGTGAGGATTTTGTTCATCTACAAAACTAGGTGGTTGATTGATGTATATTTCTTCAGCTAAATCTCCATTAAGAAAGTATTTTTAATATCCATTTGATGAACATGCCATCCAAAACTTGCTACCAAAGAAAGAATAATTCTAACTGTGTTCATTTTGATGACAAAAGCAAATGTTTTTTCATAATCAACACCTTCCTTTTGATTAAATCCCTTAGCAACCAATCTAGCTTTATATCTTTCTATGGCTCCATTGGATTTGTATTTTATTTCGTAATCCCATTTGCAACCAATAACATTCTTTCCTTTGGCAAGGGGCACAATTTCCCAAGTTTTAGTTTTTACTAATGCATCATATTCCTCTTTCATGGCTTGCTCCCATTCTTTCTTCCCTCTAGCTTGCTCATATGAGATCAGGTCATTTATTTGTAAGACTTTTGCCATGAGGGCACTACCATTCCTTCCTTGGAGTTTTGGGCTTTGTCTTCAATACTCTTTGTCTTCTATCTAATTGGAAGTTCTTCTTCATCATCACTACTGTTAGTTAGAGCATCTTCATTAGTAGGAGTGCTCTTATTATCCTCATTAATAGATTTTTCATTGCTCTGTAAAATATATAAAATGTGAAAATCATTTTTGGTTGTAAGCTGTGAATGTTCATCAAACTTTACATCTCTACTAATAAAGATCTTTTTTGTTTCCAAATCATACAATCTATAAGCCTTTGACTCTTCACTATATCCCATAAATAAACACTTATGACTTTTTTATTCTAGCTTGTTTTTGTTTTCTTCTGGGATGTGGGCCTAAGCAATACACCCAAAAAATTTAAAATACCTGATGTGAGGCTTTCTTCACTCCAAGCTTCTTCAGGAGTAATATTTGTGAGGGATTTGGTGGGGATTCTATTCACAATATGTGCAGCACAAGAGATAGCCAATCCCCAAAATTTATTGTGTAAAATTTTAAAATGCAACATACAATGTTCCAATTCTAAAAGAGTTCTATTCATCTGTTTAGCTACTCCATTTTGTTGAGGGGTATATGGAATTGTTCTTTGTACCTTAATACCATGTTTTTCACAAAATGATTCAAATACATAATTTCAATATTCACCCCCATTGTTTGTTCTTAGGCATTTAATCCTTTTTCCACTTTGGTTTTCAACTAATGCCTTAAACCTTTGGAATATTTCAAAGACTTCATTTTTCCTTTCAAGAAAATAACCATACTCGTCTACTATAATCATCAATAAAAGTGAGAAGGTACCTAGCACCTGAGATGGAAGGATATCTCGGTTCACATAAATCACTATGAATGAGTTGTAGTGGATAAATTTCTCTCCATGATTTTCCTGAATCAAAAGGATCTCGATGGTGTTTCACTAACACACATCCTTCACATACACCTTCAGATGTTGAAATCTTTGTTAATTCTCTAATCATTTTCTTTCTAACCATGTCTTGTAATTTTCTATAATTTGTATGTCCAAGTCTAGCATGCCATAGTTTTGACATATAATCATTTTGAGCAACAAAAGCATGGGATTTTGTGTATTCATCATCAATGAATCCAATAAAATTAAAGAGACTTTCTTTATGGTCAATTCTACCAATAGCAATAATACTTTTTGAGTCTTTTCTATCTCTTACAATAACTTGATCAATAGTAACAACAAACTCATGTCCAGCTTTAGCAATTCTATATACTGAAATAAGATTCACCCCCAATCCTTCAACCAGTAAAACATTTTTTAAAGTTCCATTTGTTACACTAACAGTTCCTATTCCTAGAACTAATAGTTTCATTTTATTGCCAATAGTGATTTCTTGATCTGAATTCTTTCCTTCATGAAAATCAATAAATAAAGATCTATCTCCAATCATTTGAAAAGATGCTCCTAAATCTAAAATCCATTCTTTATTAGTATCTGAAGCAAAGTATCCTCCCTTTACTCTAGATGTATTTTTAGTTTCAAAAGTTTCCTCTACACTTGATTTTACTTGCCTAGAGATGGCTACAAAAATTTGTTTATCTGTCTTTCCATCCTTAAACCATTCTTGCTTAGGCTTGTATTGTTGTCTTTCATTGTTCCTCTCTTCAAACAAAATTTTTCCATATGATTCTCACCTCCACAATACCTACAAATGATAAGTTTTTTGTCCAACTATTTTTCTATACCTTCATTTCTAGAAAATTGGTTAGAGCTCCCATTATTTTGAAATTTATTATACCCTTTCCAATTCTTCTTTCCATCAACATATCTAGAGAATGATTCACCCTTAGCTTCATATGCATGATTCTTCTTAATGTAACCTTCTTTAATAAGTGTAATACCCCTCATGTTGCCGATACTCTTTGATACTCTTTGGTACTCTTATGTGTTGGTTTGATACTTGGTTTGTGATGGTGATTAGTTCATTGACTTGGTTGTGTGTGGATTCATAGTTTGATTGGTTTTCTGCACTTGACATTAATATGATGATTGATGATACATTTTCTGGTGGTTATATTATTTGTTTATGCTATAGTTTTCCTTAATAATATATGTGGTGATGTTGTGATTCTATGTTGCTATGGTTTCTGATGTGTTTGCTAGTGAGGCTTCGTGAAAGGACAGAGTAACATCACTTGCTTGTGAGCACTTTGATACCCCGTGATTACCTTTCATGGTGTGTCTGTAATGGAGATTTACATGCTACTTCATGTTTGTTTGTATGCAGTAATTGCAAGAACAAAGTCTCGATTCCACCTGTTTTGACAAGACAGGGCGAGTATTAAATTAACCCAACAAGTATGATGTTGAAAAAAGGAGTTGATAAGGAAGTGTCCCCATCCCAAGTCTGTCACCTCGTTGTGAGTCTTTCAATGTCATGGTCTTGACCTTGTCTTTGTCTCAATATCATTGTTGTTTATTTATTTTATTTGTGGATAGTTGGTATTTAATTTATCCCTATTTTATATGGGATTAATTAATGATATCTTGTAGATATGATTAATTGTATGTGATTGTAATTTATTTAAATTTTGGATTTAAAATATTATAAATTAAAAGATATTTAATTAATTAAAATGAAAGAGTAATTAATTTAAATAGATAATGTTTGTGATAATTGTAATTGTCTTTTTCAAAATATTAATGTTATAAAATCTAAGGATAATATCATGTGAGGATAAATGTGAAATTAATAAATTTTTAATTAAAGATTGTGAGATAAGTGTGAGCTTTTAAAGCAAGAAAAAGAACCAATGGATGGGTTGTATTTTTGAGAAAAAAGAAGAGTTTTATTTATTTTTCTTTATTTTTATTATGAGAGAAAGAAGTTTTTCTACACACACACAGAGGATGGTTCTTGGTTTTTTTTGGAAAAGGAAAAGATAGGTTTTTTGTGCTTTATTAAAACTGTTCTTGGAAGGAAAAATATAATATTGATCCAAAAGTTAGCTGAAACAAGGAATTGGAGAAGGAACTGTAGAGGGATTCTATTTTCGAAAAAGGAAGAAGGTTGTTCTGTTTGGATTTTCCATCAAACGAAGGACTCCAGGTTCTTTTCAATTAATTTATTCTTTTGTTTTTTATAGTTCCATAAGGGAAAATGAAAATTATATTTGACATATTCAAAATCAATATCTATGTTTTGAAAAAAGTTTAATTCCTATTGAAAAATTGCTTGTGTTAAACCTTTAAATCTTCTATAGAAATCTATTGAAAAACATTATGAATTTCTTCAATAAATCTTGCTGCTAAAATTCTTGATTTGAAAGAAAATCAATTTATTAGGGTATTAAAATTGTATACCCATATTTATTTTGTGATTGAAGGAAAATGAATTGGACTAGTTTTCATCCTATTTGTTTATTTATTTTGTATTATTTGGGAAAATATAATTATACATACACTTATATATATATATATGAATATATATATATATATATATATATATATATATATATATATATATATATATATATATATATATATATATATATATATATATATAACTCTTTCATATATATAACTAATATATATATATTGTTGTCAATCAGTTACTTTTCGAACACTTGAATAGTTAAATTCAGCAATTTGTTGAAACAGGAATGATTCTCAAGCTTGTGGGATGCCTAAAACTAAGAATCAATCTCCAAGAAATTTGGTTCCACGATGAAACTATCCTAAAACTAACTAAGCGACTTGGTTGGAAAAGAGAAAGAAAGCTTGCTTGAACTGAAATTCTAAAGCTACGAGAGGTGATTGCACCTAAATGATAATGACTTGCAATTATGACTCACAATAAACTTCTTAAAACTCAAATCTACACAACCAGATTCAATAGTTTAATCACTTGAATGATTTAAACAGAGGCTTTGATCTAATGCAATATTGAGGGAAAACGAGGTTTTCACGACAAAATGTATTAACTTATTAATAAGAATAGTGCATAACCAGTGATTTTAAACTAAATTGCATACAGATATGTGAAGAAGACAGAAAAAATTTGAGGTTTCAGAACTGAAACACAGTAATTCTTTGATCAAATTCCTCACAAAACGATGCTCGAAATCTAGAAGGAAAACTCTAAAGTATTGAACTCAAAGGAATCTTCTGCAATTACACACTTTAAACCTGTAATAAACACTGCTGTATTAATCTGAAAGCTGAGTTACAAGATGATCTTCTTTGCTGAAGGCAAAGGTAGAAAACAAGAACTAGATTGAAAAAGATAAACTTTTCCAATATATACAATATGAAAGGCACTCCAAAGTGCATGAATAATAACTGAAAGTCATCAGAAAGTGAAAAGATGACAATTACAATGTGAAATCCGAGCACAAGTGAAAATCCCTGAAAAAGTGGCTCAAACTCATGCAAAAATGAGTGAACACCAACTCAAACTGGCGATCATAAAGCGTGTAACTGATCTGCAACTCGAACTGGACTGAAAATCTTTGAAAAAGTGGCTTAAAGCATGCAAAACTGCCTTGTTTTTATCAATCCGCCCATGCAACTCTAAAGTCCACCTTTGCACAATCAATCTTCAGTTTAAGCAAATAGTTATAACTCAGCTTTATATAACATTTATTTATTTGCATTTTAAAATACTAAATTAATTAAATTATTTATAAAATATCATTTAATTAATTAGCTACAAGATTTAATGCAAATAAACAAATGAAAATAATTCCTTTTGCAAAAATTGAATTTCCCCTTAAAGCTTCATACACTTTACCCAACATATATTAGGAAATGACTTAAATTTTTGGCCATAAAACCTTACACCAATCTTCATTATTTTTTGACAAGGCCGACCACTTAACCATGGAGAATAAAAAAAAAGATTATTGAAAATCATTTGCAAAAGTATCAAAATGAATTTAGGGCGAATGAATAAGAGGTCGAAATTATTAGGGTTCAAACCCTAAAAAGCAACAAAGACATTTCATTTTGCATTTTTATGAAGTCTCCTCTTTGCTGGGCACTGTGACTCCTCAAACCCTAGCCACAAACTTGCTGCTTTTTGGATTTTCACCATTGATGAAGTTTGAATCTGGTCATTTTTGGGTGAAATAAGAGCAAAAGACATTTTTCCAAAAACGTGGAGAGCATTTTGGACGTGATTTTCTATTTTAAATGGTGTTTTTCATTTTTCTGTGATCTTTGTGCAAAATGGGCACGAATCTGCATCTTGTTTGGCCGCCATTGACTTCTTTAGCTACAAAATTGCTGCAAGAACTTTTCAAATTCAAAAATAAGAAGATTTCATTAGGTATTTTGAGATAAAAGTCTGGTTATTTTCTGCATTTGTGCGAATTTCTTGAAGTTCTCTTCTTTTCTTGAAGCTGCCATGAACATCTGGAAGTATTTTTGAACAAGATTTGCTTATGAACTTCAAATCTGTGTCTTTCTTCTTTGAATCTGCAATATTTCTAAAAGTTTCTTCACTTTTGCACCACCATGAACATCTTTTGAAGTATTTTCTTTAAAAATAAAGAATAAACTTGCTTGCAAAAATTGAATCTGGTCTTTTTCTGCTTTAGATCTGTAATATTTTTACTCTTGTAAGCTACACCATGGACATAAATTTTTGTTTTCTGCAAAAACATAGCATTTTAACTCACAAAAGATGAAATGCTTCAATTTTTTGTTAAAATACATTCACGTTTTTCAAATCTAGGCATTTATCTCTCTTTGAATCTGCAAAAACTTCACTTTCAACCTGTGCCATGAGGATTTCCTTTTGATCTCTGCAAAACATTTCACTTGAACTCATAACAGATGGAAAATTTTGATTTTTTGTGTATTACAGCCATGTTTTTCTTAAATCTAGGCATTTAAACTCATAGAAATCTGAGATTTCTATTTTATAATCAAGCTTTTCTCAGATTTAAAAAAAAAACTTCTGGTTTGTTGTTAATCTTTCACTGTATAACTCTACAGGCTGCATTTTTTTGTTTTAAATGACTCAGAAATCTAAAGCTTCAATGTATTCTTGTGCTGAAGATGAAAAATTTGGTTCATTGTCCTGTGACACCTTTTGAATATTTTCTGATTTATAGCAAGTGTTGTTTATTTAATGATAATTGCTACTCCAATCTAGAACTTTCAAAGTAATGACTTTGCTTCCTAGTTACTTGTATTTTGAGTTGATGAACATGAAAGCTTTTTGTTTTCTACTATCTCTTGAACTTGAATTCATGATCACTACATGCTTTCGAAGCTATGAATACTTTAGATGCATGAATACTCTGTCTCTCTTTAATGTAAAGACACTCTACATTTCATTTAGATGCAATGTAAAGAAAAAACAAAGTAGAGCTAAACAACAAATGAAAAAGATGAATGTAATATGTTGCTTTACATATCTATTATCAATATTCGTGTACCTCGAATGAAAATTGTGAATATGTCCCTTTTGATATGCCAAGCTCAACCCTTGTGGGAGCCCGTTTTACTCCACATATATTATAAATGAACATGATGAACCTATTCTTGCACACTGAAACAAACATGTCAGCAAAATAAAAGAAGCTGAAAGCTTCCATTGAATTATGTCTTTCTTCTTGATTTTTTGCAATTATCTGATGAATGTTTGGTTCAATGCAAATTACATTCTTGTCTATAGCATAGGCGTAAGGTAGAAAGTAATTTATCATTGCTTAGATTATAACTCTAATACCATCTCCTTAATGATTTTGCAGGTTCATGGAACGATGGTACGAGGCTGCAGCTGCTTGGAGACACGACAGCTAAAGATACCAACGAAAGCGATTCATCATTACAGGCAATGATGAATTGCTTCTCTCGTTTACTCTTATGTTATTTTCAGTTGTGTAGCTTGTGCATTTAAATTTTGTAATCATCTCTTGATTGTTAGAAACAATCTCAGTTACTCTCACAGCTTGTGTGAGATTTAGCATTTCACAAAATGAATAAAAGCATTACTATGCAAATTTTCTCAATTTTCTATTTTAAACATTTGCACAAAAACTATGACTCATATGTAAGATGATCTCAATGATGATCAATGAACACTCAATCAGCAAAAGTATGAAAATTTTCTGTACCTATAAATGATGAACTTCATTCAGCTCTACCTATTTGAACTTGGAGTGAAAAATAGGTAACATTTATATTTGTACATAGCTCATGTACTGTCCTTTTTTTTAAAAAATCTTCTGTTAAAAAAATACAGAGCTCTGTGAATTTATATAATTTATATTTCATACTCAAATACATATGAAAGAAATGTTATATTTAAAATTAAAAAAAAAAATTAGGGGGAATGGTCGGCGAGCGTCGTACCATCCCTGACCCCTATGGTACTGTGAATAGACCGCAAGCTATGCACAGTAGCTGAGGTTGCAAGACACAACCATGTGGGTTGCAGCCTCCCCTATGGGAGGTACATAGTACAATGCTATGTGGGACTTTGTATTTAAAAGTCATCCTTTGTTTAAAATTCATTTTTTTATATTTAAGACTATTTATATATATATATATATGTTATAATATATATGTGTAGTGCCCCTCCATGTCAGTTGTTCTTGAATTTTGTGTGAAGTATTTGTTTGGGCTTCATTGTTCACTACGTTATTTGATTGTGTGGAAAATATAATATGTTATTAGTCATGTTTAAACAATTAATTAAATTAAATTGATTGGAAGGTTGTTTATAATAAAATTAGAAAATTAAAATAGAGTTCCTTATAAGGTAATCCAAATAAAATTATAATTTAAAGTAATAATAATATAATGTTAAGTCATTAATAAATACTAAATTTAATTTGTGTAGATAGAAGTCTGGTTCAAATTATAGTTGAAAAATTATCATTTTGAGAGATAATTGGTTAATCACAAAAAAATGGGGATCTTGAATATGAAAGTAGAAGATAAGATTGAAATTGTTGTTAAAGCAAAATAAAGATAGAAAAGGTGAAGTTTTGTTTTAGTAAAGCCTAAAAGATGGGAAAAATCAAGTGACTTTTAGCAAATAAGAAAAATAAGTATTGAATAGATGTTAAAGTGGAAAAAGACGGGAAGAATTGTATGCTAGCACATGCACAACTGGAAACTAGTTTTGAACGGGGGAGATGGTCAAGGCGTAAAAGATTCATTAAAGCTAAGCACTTGTGTTATCGAGAGTGGGATGGACAACACAAGAAGAAGAAGAAGAAGACATTTAAGACACGAAGACCCTTAGCCTGAAAAAGATACAAGATGCTCTCAGATCGTTTGAGCAACAACTTTTCCTTCTCCAGAAATGAGTCCTTAAATGACACATCATCAGCTTGCATCGGTGGATTGAGATCAAAGCTACTCTGGTTCATTCGAGGGTTGAGTATCAGGGAAGTTGAAAATAAAAGAAGGAAGAAGGCCTTGTTGGAAAGATGTCTTCGCATAAGATAAGGTCCTTGTACTAGAATACACACGCTAGGTATGTATCTTGAAAAATGAATTCTTGTGTCTTGGACAATTCAACATCACTCTTAGTTTGGTTTTCAAATTGAATTATCTTATGGACATGAATGGTATTTATTTGCAATTTGGGAAACTACTAGAGCCCCATCTTCTTAGATCTAAGCATAAGTATTGTGTCTTTTAAGGAATAGACAACAACCTGGTCAGAATCAGAATCTTGTAAACTGCGTTTCTTTTGTACTTGCATCCTTATATTTGCATGTTAATTTTATCACTAATTTTATCATTTTGACTCAATGGTTACCCTTGAGTCTTGGCATTTGATCTTTATGTACATATAAATTCGACCTTAATATATATGGTAGCCGATATGATATATAGCATTCAATTTGATGCGAATTTCAATTTGGGGAATATCAATCGTATTTCTCCTTAGCTAATCCTAGCCACGCATTTTGTTATTCCTCTCACCCATGCATTGATATCTCTTTCTGGAAACTTTTGAAACAATGCGCATACCTAGTCCATGTGTTCCCATTTAGCTCCCTTCTATCGGTGTTGTTGTAAATACAAAATATCACTAAATTCCTCTATTTCTTCTATTGATCTTATTATCTGATCTCTGCCACACGCCACCTCTTTCTCTGCCTTTGGTATTATAAAGTTATGCTAGACTTTGATGGGAATGAGAACCCATGGGAGGGCATCAGTTGTGAGGAGAGCAATGACAACTAACTAAACCTTCTTGATACTCTTGATTAGGATCCACCATGGCCTATGGAATTACTAGTATCCTTTTTAATAAGCATTATGAATATAATCCTGAAAGAGTTAAACGGCAGACATTCTTCTAATTTAGTTTTGTCAATGCATTCAATCAATGGAAATTTTCATCCTAGCTGATACAATTTAATAGGTACTTCTAGCTTACAAAACGCCTTTGAAGCTGTGGGCAAGATATAGCTTGCAATCTGATCGACTTGCTATAAGCCAATCTCCCCTTTCTTAGTGACATTCTTTGCGCTGTACGATCTTTGGGTGTACCTATTTTCCATTATGCCCTTGATGTTAAATGTATTGTTTAATTACCGAAGGGTTAGTCTTTATGCTGGTTATAGAAAGTTGTTATTATCGCCATCTATAGTGTGAGTGAATTTTGGCTCATTTACGCTGAAATTGGCATATGTGATAGTTCAAAACCATCTTATTGGTCTTATGCGCTCTTGATGAAGCGATTGGCATTATTCAGCGGTACTTTCGTTGGCTGGGAATGACATCATTCCTTCATATCAACCTTAATCTTGAGCTCTCTTAATGCTCTGGCATTCCGCATTGTTGCTGACTTCCATGAGTTGTTGCCTTGGTGTTCTTAATGGTTATGCTTGGGAATGTATATCAAGAAATTCCAAGTTAGGCATATCCTGTATCCTTTGTTATGCATTGGTTTGCTATTATATTCCTTCATTTTTTTCCATTATCCCTATTTGATAAATTGGCTATTCTGGACGCAAAAGGAAATATATGGAGTCTGTTGTTATTAATGTTAATGGAAAGTTAATTAGTTGAAGTTGATGTCTTTTAAGAGTTGTGTTCCTTGCAACCTTTATAGTTGAATGGTAAATCAAAATAGTTGACATTATAGATTAGTGCATGTTATTACAAAGTTATTAATTAGTCATTCCTTTACATGATTACTTGGTTGAGAGGTATTTTTCCTCCATTAGTTTTATTTCGGAGTTATGAATGATTGTTGATGGATCCTTTTGATGCGTATTCGTTTTGAGTTTACATTGATTTGACAAGTCTTTACTCCTTGAAATTTGGGTTGGAAAATTCTATATGTTGAAGATTTTATGTCGAAACCTTATTGCTTCATTTTACCCTAGTTTGTAGGTTCTTGGTCCATCATTTTCTTGGACTTCTAGAGGCTTGAGATTATTGACAGTTGATGTTCTCTCTTTATATGCCCTTGATGTGGCAAGTGTTTTGATATCATGATTTTAAAAGGGTTGTACATGAATTGTTGAGACTTTGATTATGTGTTTATAGCGAGATGGTTAATGCCTCAGCGTGGTTTGGTCTTGAGATTAATTGCTTTATTTGTTCATTTCAACCCTTGCCTAGTTTGGTTTATGTTAGGGGTCTTAGGGAGAGTGGCAACTTCATGTCGACGCCTTGGAATGAGGAAGGGCTCAGGATAACCCACAAGAGAGTAATTAAACAAGTGATAACCTAAACAATATAATTTAGGGGGATGGGTAGTAAAACACACAAGATAATTAAAATTGGATTCCTCATCTATGCATTAGGGCTACCATAGACTAGTGATAGACTGAGAAGGCCGTGGTCGGCAAAGTTGTAGTCCCGTCTTCATGAGAGATTATCAGCTCCGCATTAGCTACCCTATGGTGTCGGAGCCTCAGTTAGGAGGAAGGGCCAAGAGATCCATAGATGGGTGCCAACGCCTCAGTTGGAGGAAGGGCCAAGAGAATCCCATGAGAGCTATGCGATGACATTCTCCACTAGACACCCTTGTTCTTGTTTCTTGTCACCTCTGGATATTGTAAGCTTTATGTTGTTTTAGATTCTTGTGAAAATGATTTATGAATGTTCTTTGGTGACTTGCTTAATTGTTATTGCTTGGGTTAAATGTGATGAGTTTCATAGCTTTATTTGGTTTTATTGACGCATGAATGTTGTTGATTATGTCATTGTAATCCTTGTTTTATGATACCTTTGTATGACGTTGAGTCTTGTGGTTCCCTATTTGGATGTTCTTGGTTGAGGTCTCTTCTTGTCAGCTCCTTAGCACAGGGGGTGGGTCTTTGGACCCACGTGGTCGGGTGGAATATGCTAAGCACCCCATTAGGTCCCCAGTCAAAGACCGAGAGGTGTGGATTGGTGCTGTTATAGCAACGCCAGAGTTGTACCATTCTATTCTGTCATGTGGTTCCTGCCCATAGTGGGAAACATGTTGTATCATTGTAAGACTTGAACAGTGTAAAGTAATGAAAAGGATGTGATGTAATATTTTGGAATTGGTAAACCTTGTGTGGATATGGTTCCATATCAGATGTTATTCAAAGTGTTGTATTTATTTAAGTGAATGGTTTTTATTGATGGTTTTATATATATGGTTTGTCATGGATTACATTTGGCTTTCATTCTTTATCATTGATGTATGGCATTAAGTTTCATGATGTATCCTCGTGTACCCCAAGGGACGTAAGTGATTTTGGGTTTGTTTAAATAAATTTTCATGTCATAACTTATTATGCATTTCATGTATGTTGGTTTTACTTTAAAAAAAAAAATTGTGTGGTATTTGTTGCTTTAGTTGTCCTTTGGGGTTCACACGATGGGGCGTTACATCATGGTATCAGAGCATAGGTTCATACACTGGGCACTATGTGTGCTCACTATGTAACCTTGCGTTTATCACTGGAGTCTAGAGTTTCATTTTTTTTGTTGTTGTGTTTGTTGTGAACCTAAGTTTCCTCCGTTAGCTGGTCTTAGGGCAATGGTGCAGGAAATTATTGGGAAAGGATAGGACCCTCGGTGTAGTGCGCAATGCACCGATATCCTTCCTGTCAGGGATGCACTATGAACCCTTGTGTCATTGTGTGATGTGGTTTCTAGTGATGTGAGTTATGTGTGTGAATCTAGTGAGTGTGCATGAAAATTGCAAACTTGTGTTTTTGAAGGGATGAATTATGTTTTCTTGAATTTGTGAAGGCGTAATTTTTTTTCCATTTTTATTGAAATTGTTGTGAGATTTGGTGTTGAATAATGGTTATGGTGGAATGCTTTGTGTGAAATGATGAGTTTTAACAAAAGCGTACATTTGAGTGGATCATTATGCTTTAATTTTTACGAAAGTGCATCATTTAAAGGTAAAAGATTAGCTTGAAATTTTGATACTAATGTGTTATGTTCCATAGTAGTTAATGATTTTTAGGTGGTTGGCTTTAGGAACACAGTACTAAAGGTAACAAAGTTGGGATTTATAGAGATAGACACTTATAATGATAAGTAATAATCCATTTTTAATACAATATGTGAATATAGAATTATGGTTAGGACCATTAAGTGAATGTTCTTCTAATTGATATGTAGCAAATGGTTTATGAATTACTTGAATAGTTTAAAATATTGTGTAGGCTAGAGAGAGGGACGGTGTAGTATCACTCGATTGCGAGTGCCCTACTACGTTGTGAATTCCTCTCACAGTGTATTTGGAATATATATGTATTTGCACGACGTTTGTTTGCATGCAGGATTGTAGGAACAAAGTCTTGATTCCACCTGCATTGTCAGGACAGGGCGAGCATCCTAAACACCCAATGGGTCTGATGTGGAAAATAGGAGCTGACAAGAAGTTTCCTCAACCTAGTTCGTCATCCATCTTTGTGTTTGGCAAATGAGTTTGGTTGCAACCCCGTCACCACTTTCATTTTGGTATTTTTGGTTTGTTTACTGTTCATTGCTTCTTGACGACATTTAATTGACGATTTAATTTATGGTGATTGATGATATTTTTGTGTGACCATGTTTATGCTTGAGCTTGACTTCCAGGAGTAAGTCGATGCCTAAGGGGGGGAGGATGTAGTGCCCCTCTATGTCGGTTGTTCTTGAATTTTCTGTGAAGTATTTGTTTGGGCTTCATTGTTCACTACGTTATTTGATTGTGTGGAAAATATAATATGTTATTAGTCATGTTTAAACAATTAATTAAATTAAATTGATTGGAAGGTTGTTTATAATAAAATTAGAAAATTAAAATAGAGTTCCTTATAAGGTAATTCAAATAAAATTATAATTTAAAGTAATAATAATATAATGTTAAGTCATTAATAAATACTAAATTTAATTTGTGTAGATAGAAGTCTATTTCAAATGATAGCTGAAAAATTATCATTTTGAGAGATAATTGGTTAATCACAAAAAAATCAGGATCTTGAATATGAAAGTAGAAGATAAGATTGAAATTGTTGTTAAAGCAAAATAAAGATAGAAAAGGTGGAGTTTTGTTTTAGTAAAGCCTAAAAGATGGGAAAAATCAAGTGACTTTTAACAAATAAGAAAAATAAGCATTGAATAGATGTTAAAGCGGAAAAAGACGGGAAGAATTGCATGCAAGCACATGCACAACTGGAAACTAGTTTTGAACAGGGGAGATGGTCAAGGCGTAAAAGCTTAATTAAAGCTGAGAACTTGTGTTATCGAGAGTGGGATGGATGGCACATGAAGAAGAAGAAGAAGACATTTAAGACACGGAGACCCTTAGCCTGAAAAAGATACAATATGCTCTAAGATCGTTTGAGCAGTAACTTTTCCTTCTCCAAAAATGAGTCCTTAAATGACACATCATCAGCTTGCATTGGTGGATTGAGATCAAAGCCACTCTGGTTCATTCGAGGGTTGAGTATCAAGGAAGTTGAAAACAAAAGAAGGAAGAAGGCCTTGTTGGAAAGATGTCTTCGCATAAGATAAGGTCCTTGTACTAGAATACACACACCAGGTATGTATCTTGAAAAATGAATTCTTGTGTCTTGGACAATTCAACATCGCTCTTAGTTTCATTTTCAAATTGAATTATCTTGTGGACATCAATGGTATTTATTTGCAATTTGGGAAACTAATAGAGCCCCATCTTCTTAGATCTAAGCGTAAGTATTGTGTCTTTTAAGGAATAGACAACAACTTGGTCAGAATCAGAATCTTGTAAACTGTGTTTCTTTTGTACTTGCATCCTTATATTTGCATGTTATTTTTATCACTAATTTTATCATTTTGACTCAATGGTTACCCTTGAGTCTTGGCATTTGATCTTTATGTACATATAAATTCGACCTTAATATATATGGTAGCCGATATGATATATGGCATTCAATTTGATGCGAATTTCAATTTGGGGAATATCAATCATATTTCTCCTTAGCTAATCCTAGCCACGCATTTTGTTATTCCTCTCACCCGTGCATTGATATCTCTTTGTGGAAACTTCTGAAACAATGCGCATACCTAGTCCATGTGTTCCCATTTTTCTCCCTTCTATCGGTGTTGTAAATACAAAATCTCACTAAATTCCTCTATTTCTTCTATCGATCTTCTTATTATCTGATCTCTGCCACACGCCACCTCTTTCTCTGCCTTTGGTATTATAAAGTTATGCTAGAATTTGATGGGAATGAGAACCCATGGGAGGGCGTCGGTTGTGAGAAGAGAAATAACGACTAACTAAACCCTCCTGATACTCTTGATTAGGATCCACCATGGCCTATGGAATTACTCGTATCCTTTTTAATAAGCATTATGAATATAATCCTGAAAGAGTTAAATGACAGACATTCTTCTAATTTAGTTTTTTCAATGCATTCAATCAATGGAAATTTTCATCCTAGCTGATACAATTTAATAGGTACTTCTAGCTTACAAAATGCCTTTGAAGCCGTGAGCAAGATACAGCTTGCAATCTGATCGACTTGCTATAAGCTAATCTCCCCTTTCTTGATGAGCCATCGTTGCCTTTATTTTTGATGCTGGGTATACCTATTTTCCATTGTGCCCCCTTGATGTTATCATAGCCATTTAATTGCAAAGGTTAGTCTTTATGCCTATAGGTTATAGAAAGTTGTTGCACTCGCCATCTATATAAGTGTCGATGAATTTTGGCTGATTACCTTGAGAATTAGCCTTATGTAATAGTTCGCGCCATCTTATTGGTTTGTAACGCTCTTGATGGCGGTGGCATGTTATTGAACCATGATGCCCTACATTGGCGCTAGAATGACATCATTATTCATATCAACCTTAATCTTGAGCTCTCTTGATGCTTTGTATTCGCATTATTTCCGACTTATGGTTATTGCTCGCCTTCAATGTAATGGTTATAGGAACATCTTATAACATGTAAATTCCAAGTTAGGCATATCTATCCTTTTGTTATGCATTGGTTGCTATTATATTCCTTCATTTTTTTTTTCATTATCCCTATTGGATAAGTCACTGTTATAGACGCATGGAAATATATGAGTTTGTTGTTATTAATGTTAATGGAAAGTTAATTGGTTGAAGTTGATGTCTTTTTAAGAGTTGTTTTCCTTGTAACCTTTATACTTGAATGGTAAATCATAATAGCTGACATTATAGATTAGTGCGTGTTATTGCAAGTTATTAATTAGTCATTCCTTTACATGATTACTTGGTTCAGAGGTATTTTTACTCCATTAGTTTTGTGTCAGAGTTATGAATGATTTTTGATGGATCCTTTCGATGCGTATTCATTTTTAGTTTACATTGATTTGACAAGTCTTTACTCTTTGATATTTGGGTTGGAAAATTCTATATGTTGAAGTTTTATGTCGAAACCTTATTGCTTCATTTTACCCTAGTTTGTGGGTTCTTGGTTCATCATTTTCTTGGACTTCTAGAGGCTTGAGATTATTGTCAATTGATGTTCTCTCTTTATCTGCCCTTGATGTGGCAAGTGTTTTGATATCATGATTTTAAAAGGGTTGTACATGAATTGTTGAGACTTTGATTATGTGTTTATAGAGAGATGGTTAATGCCTCGCGTGGTTTGGTCTTGAGATTAATTGCTTTATTTTTTACGGTACAACCCTTGCCTAGTTTGGTTTATGTTAGGGGTCTTAGGGAGAGTGGCTCTTCATGGGCCCCGACGCCTTGGAATGAGGAAGGGCTCAAGATAACCCATGAGAGAGTAATTAAACAAGTGATAACCTAAACAATATAATTTAGGGGGATGGGTGGTAAAGCACACAAGATAATTAAAATTGGATTCCTCATCTATGCATTAGGGCTATAATAGACTAGTGATAGACTGAGAAGGCCGTGGTCGGCAAAGTTGTAGTCCTGTCTTCATGAGAGATTATCGGCTCCACATTAGCTACCCTATGGTGCCGGAGCCTCAGTTAGGAGGAAGGGCCAAGAGATCCATAGATGGGTGCCAGCGCCTCAGTTGGAGGAAGGGCCAAGAGAATCCCATGAGAGCTATGCAATGACATTCTCCACTAGACACCCTTGTTCTTGTTTCTTGTCGCCTCTGGATATTGTAAGCTTTATGTTGTTTCAGATTCTTGTGAAAATGATTTATGAATGTTCTTTGGTGACTTGCTTAATTGTTATTGCTTGGGTTAAATGTGATGAGTTTCATAGCTTTATTTGATTTTATAGACGCATGAATGTTGTTGATTATGTCATTGTAATCCTTGTTTTATGATACCTTTGTATGACGTTGAGTCTTGTGGTTCCCTGTTTGGATGTTCTTGGTTGAGGTCTCTTCTTGTCAGCTCCTTAGCATGGGGCGTGGGTCTTCGGACCCATGTGGTCGGGTGGAACATGCTAAGCACCCCATTGGGTCCCTAGTCAAAGATTGAGAGGTGCGGATTGGTGCTGTTGTAGCAACGCCAGAGTTGTACCATTCTATTCTGTCATGTGGTTCTTGCCCATATTGGGAAACATGTTGTATCATTGTAAGACTTGAACAATGTAAAGTAATGAAAAGGATGTGATGTAATATTTTGGCATTGGTAAACCTTGTGTGGATATGGTTCGATATTAGATGTTATTCAAAGTGTTGTATTTATTTAACTGAATGGTTCTTATTGATGGTTTTATATATATGCTTTGTCATGGATTAGATTTGGCTTTCATTCTTTATCATTGATGTATGGCATGAAGTTTTGTGATGTATCCTCATGTACCCCAAGGGACGTAAGTGATTTTTGGTTTGTTTAAATAAATTTTCATGTCATAACTTATTGTGCATTTCATGTATGTTGGTTTTACTTTTAAAAAAATAAATTATGTGGTATTTGTTGCTTTAGTTGTCCTTTGGGGTTCACACGACGGGGCATTACAATATGTATATATATATATATATAAATGTATGTGTATATATATATGTATATATACTATTGTAAATAACAATGATGTATAAAGGTATTTTTATAATATGATTTAAATGCATAATTTTTAATATAGGTTTTATTATATATATACATATATATGTATATATGTATATATGCATAAAAGCATATATATATAATTAAAGATGGTTGTTTATGCCAAGATTATAGAATAATTAAATGAATTTGCAATGTTATAGTTTAATTGAGTAAATTAGAATTAAAATATGTGATGTAAGTTAAGTTGAATATTCTCGAGTAAGTTAATTTATTTATTTCTTGGTGAAATTATTGTGTATTGAAATGTGTTATATGGCATTTTTTAACGTAATTTTGTACTTTTGAGATTATTAATTGAATCAATTGTGGTTTTCTCTTTATTGGATTTATGTCATGTGGGAAAGCCCTTTATTTAGTTTATCATTCTGTAGGAGCTTAAGTTATTGTTAGGGACTTCCAAAGGTGAGGAAATTGATGTTTCATATTTGATATTTGTACCCATTTTGAATATAGTTGTGACTTGAGTTTACACATGGGGTTGTACCATTTTATGGATGTTGTTTCATATAATTTTGGCGAGATGGTTTTTCCTCATGGATGTTCCATTTGTGGTTCAATGTTCTTGTTGGTACAACTCCTTGGTGTTGGATTTTTATGTATTGGGTTTCTAGGGAGAGTGGCTCTACATGGGGGCTGGTGCACAAAGGGGCTATCAAGGTAATCCACATTAGAGTTAGAGTAATAAGTGATAACCTAAGTAATTAATTAGGGGGTCAGTAGTTAAACATTAATAAGATAATTATGGATGCCTCATCCACCTGTTGGTGCTATCATAGACTAAAAGTGGGCCGAAAAGGCTGTGTTTGGCAAGATCATTGCCTCGTCTTCATGAGAGGCTAACAATTCCACATGAGTAACTCTATGGACCAATGCCTTGAGATAGGCTATCGGGATAACCATAGATGGAGGTGGCATCTTGCGATAGGTTGTCTAGATAATCCATGTAAGGCCATGTGATGACACTCTCCTCTAACATTCCCTTTGGGTTGTTTTATTGAAATCCTCTGGAAGTGGTCTATTGTTATGTTTCAGAAATTTATTGTTGTTATGAGATATTTCTTTGTGTTCTCTTTCTTTTCATGTCTGGAGTTTAGTCTTGCTTTACTGTTTGGATGTGCTTGGTCGGGGATCATTCCTTGTTTACTCCCAGCATGGGGGTGGTTGGGTGGAACATGCTACACACCCTATTGGGTCCCCTTATGATGTAGTTGTACCATTCAGTGTAGAGTTTTTTTGATGCACTTTGATCCAAGAGTCATTATTACTAGATGAATATTTGTACTCCATATGTATTTTATATATTGATATATCATTCCCACGTGTGTTGGGAAGACCGATGATATAATTTTATATATGTACATTCATTGAGATGTACTATCAGACTAATGTAATGATTTATCATACCATGTAAATCATTCTTGGATTACCATTTCTTAATACTATTCATGTTATGTTGTATCTATGGAAATATGTACTTAATATCTTCATGATTAATTTATTGTATTTGCATGTATGGCTTTATATGGATTATTCTTATCATTTTGGTTATCGTTAATGAATGTTTTAAATGATGATGTGTGAATGAATGGATTACATAATTGGTATTTTAATGTTCATTTGTTAACTTTTTCATGGGATAGTTTGGTAATGTCACCTCGTGTACCCCAAGGGACTTTGATGTGAAACTTGAAACATTAGTTATGTTGGAATACTTAAGTGCATTCCTTATGTTTTGAAAAATAAATGTTGCATTCTTAGTTGTTCCTTTGGGATTTGCATGATAGGGTGTTACAATAAGTTGAGCTTCTTCATCTAAAACTGACTTATAAAATTGATCAAAAGTTTGTTAGGGGGTATTAGGATTTAACTGAATAACCCTTTTCCTTGATTCTTTAAATACCTTGTAAGGTTGGGGAAGCATACTTTCAACCATTGCAATCAACTGAAAATAATTTTTTTCATATTCAATACCTATTTTCTTCAAATGGGCATTTAAATATGTAACCTCATTAAAGTAATTAGCCATTTTTTTCAAAATCAGCATGGCCTATGTTCACCATGTTTTCTTCTATGCTAAACACAGTAGTGATATCCACATCTTTATAATCTTTTTCTACATTCTCCTATAGTTCTATTTGATTATCAACATCAACAAATCTTCTATTAAGATTGGGACTCAAGGCCTTACCAATAATTCCTCTAGCTTGCTCCAACTTGAATTTCCTTAACACCTTTTTTTTTTTCTTTTGGTGAGGTTCTCCAATCTCTTTATTCACTATACTCCATAGAGCCTTTTGTCTCAAAGCATTCTTAATTGCAATCTTCCAATCTACAAATCCACTTCCATCAAAGATTGGCAAACTTCCACTTGTAGAGCCCATGTTAATAAAAAACAACCCTCAAACAAATAGATCAAACCTCTTCAAAGAATATCTTGCTAATCAAATATCAATCCAACAATATCTTAACTCTATTAAAAATATTTCGAGCTCTGATACCATGTAAGAATAGGCCCACATAATAAAAACAATTATGAAATTGCTCAAAGAAATTATATTGATATAACTTTCTTACATACAATCCAACAACTTACCTCAATAGTAGTGTTGTTCACAATGGTCAGCCTCATATTTATACTTATGCCTCTAAGATCTAGAAACTTCTAATATTCTAGATATCTCTAAAGTGGAATGTTCTTTTTTCTTGAACATCTTCTAGTTGCTTCTAGTTTCTAGAAGGTTCTAGCCCTTCTAGAAGATTCTAGTTCTTCTAGAAACATCTTGTAACTTTTCTAGAAGATTCTAGTTCTTCTAGAAACATTTTCTAACCTTTCTATACAATATTATTCCTTAACATAGGGTATCTCTAAAGGATAAGTGAAATATTAGAGGGTTTCAATTGGTCAAAACCAAATATATCTCTTAAATTTTTGAAAACTAACACGTTACCAAGGTAGGGTGGAAATAAATTTACCATTCAAAATTGTATTTACTTATTCTTCCATGAAACCAAGAAAAAGCCTAAAACATGAGTTTGAAAATTTATCTATGTGATGCTTCAGACAGAAGAGTTAAGTCTATATTGATTGGTCAATTAAAATGGGAGTTTTGGGATCACATTTCTTTTGACGTTCACGTGTCTTACATATACTTCCAGATTTCTAATGTTTAATTCTTTTGAAGCAGTTTAATTTTATCTAATTTTTTTTATAAATACTATCATCAGAGTTAAATGTCAATAATTTTAAGTTTAGTTTAAATAATTTAGAATTTTTTATTCTTTTTAATTTTATATTTTAAAATATTTATATTTTAATAAAAATAATTTTATTGATTTTTATAATACTTAAACTATTTGTATGACTATTTTCTTTAAAAAAATTATTTACACTTGCATAGAGTAGAATTATTTGTTAAAGCTTATTTTTAATTGTATTTACACAAACAAAATTAAGTTTAATTTTTTGGAAAGTTTTCAATTGTAACAAGTTTTATGCTAGAATACAAATAATCTCCCTTTCTAAGAAAATGGTAAAACTACACATTCAACAATATTTATTTTGATTAAATGCATCATATACAATAAAGACATATTTTAAAAAAATTGTCTTTGTAATTACCAAACCAGTAGTTCAAATCATTTCCATCTTACATTTTTTATTTATTTAAATAGACATTCAATGAATTCATTTGAAGGTTTTCTTTAGATTTGGAGCAATAGATTACATCTTACATTTTATTTATTTAAATAGACATTTAGTGAATTCATTTTAAGTTTTTGCTATATATCTAGAACAATAAATTATTTTTGTGAAGCTCAAAGTTCTTACAATTTTTTTTTTGGTGATTAAACTACTATAACTTGAAGAACAAGAGCAACATGCAAAAAAAAAAAAATTCTTAATTTTTTTTTAAATTTTTGTTCATTAAACTATTCACAAAACTCCTTTTGTGAGTGCCTAAACTATAGAGATTGTAATATGATTGAAAATGGAGAAACCTTTGTAAATACTTTTCTCATATGTTTAGTAATTTATTTAGAGGATATTTTATGAATGATTCAATTATGTAATTAAACATTCAAATGAATATTTTATAATATCTAAATATTTAGAAAATTTAAATGTCAAATTTAAGAAAATGTAGGTAGAGAGATTAATTAAATAATAAACATTTAAGAAAAGATAGTTTTATAGTCTATGAAAATAAGCTGAAATGTACTATTTTTCACCATATTTTTATCTAATATTTAGGTAGAAAATGAATTTTAAACTATGGTAAAAAAAATGCATAATAAATGTGGAAGTATAAACATATGTGAAAACATCAATAAGGTAAGGTTAAATAAACAAAAAATATATACAATTAGAAATAGAGGAAGAAAAAGAATTAGCCCAAATTTAGATAAGAGAGATAATCAAATTATATTACAAATTTAACCCTATGAAATATTTATTTTAAATGTTTCAATCTTGTAATTATATATTTAGGTTAGGGTTATAATTAATAATTTTAGCGATATAATTGAAATAATTAATTATAACTCTTTTTATGATTATTAATTATCTATAATTCTTCTTAATTATTATAATTCTAAAATAATTATAAATATGGTTAGGGTTAGGGTTAGGGAAATGTTTAAGATTAGGATTAGAATAAGGGTTAGAAGTATAGTTAAAATTACAATTATAACTATGGTTAGTGTAAGGGTTAGGATTGAATTGAGGCAAGGTTTAGTGTTAGTGTTAGGGTTGGGGTTAGGGTTCAATAAAGATTAGAGTTAGGGTTAGGGTTAGAATTCAATTAAGGTTAATGTTTGATTAGTTAGGGATAGGGTCTAATTTTGGTTAGGGTTTCATAAGAGTTAGGGTTAAGATTAGGGTTAAGGCTAGGGTTAGGGTTCAATTAGTGTTAGTGGTTAATTATAATTATGGTTTGATTTTTTTTAGTGTTCACTTAGGGTTAGGGCTAGGGTTCAAAAAAGGGTTGGGTCAAGGTTTGAGTTATAATTCAATTATGGTAAGGATTCAGTTAGGATTAGGGTTATAGTTAATTTAGGTAAGGGTTAGTTTTAGTGTTAGGGTTAGGTTTCAATTAGGGTTTATGTTTAATTAGGATTCAAATTTAGGGTTATAGTTCAATTATAATTAGGGTTAGGGTTAAGGTTTAACTAGGGCCAAATTTATAATTCAAATAAGGACAGGGTTCAATTTGGGTTAGGGTTTAATTCTAATTGCAACCCTAATCCTTACTTTAACCCTAATTCTAGCTCTAATTCTAACTCTAACTCTAACTCTAACCCTAACTCTAACTCTAGGCCTAACCTTAACCCTAGTACTCATAACATTTCTAACTTGAACCATAACTCTCAATATATGTCCAACCCTAATTCTTAATCTAACACTAATTTTAATTATAACTGTAGTGCCCTCCATTGCGACCTTTCAAGATTTTTTGTAAGTGTTTATTTGTGTTCTCGTTGTTTAACTTATCTATGATAGTTCAAGTGAAATTTATATTAATTTAATTAAATTTGAAGTTGAAATAATGTGAATAAAATCAGAAGTAAAATTATAAATAATAAGTCGAGGTCATAAATATTATGTGTATGGATTTAATTAAATAATTAAATTAATATTTGATTGGTTATCTCATGGATTAATTGTCAAATAGGAGAAAATAATATGATTTAAAACAAAATAAATTTTAATAGAATGTTTTCTATAGTAAATAGTAAAAAGCAAAATAAAAGATAGAAAAAAGATAAGATTTTTAAAACTGAAGTGTTTTAAAACAAGAAAAGCTGGAATGAAATAAAAAAAAAAAAGAAAACCGACGGGCTTCCCAATAAAATTGTTCAATTACTTTTCAACATAAAAGAAGGACCAATCTTCTATTTTAAAAAAGAAAAAGAAAAAAGAAAAAAGGTAATTACTTATCTCAAATCACCTATGGACACGGGGAAGAGTCCAGGAGAATTGAAGAGAATCCAACTTTCCTGAAGTCCAAGACCCGCTTAAAAAATAGAGATGGTTGAAGATGGGTTCAAGGGGGTTCAGGTGCTGTACTGGGTTCCATAGTGTCAAGGGCAAGCAGAATTCAGCAGAAGTTGGAGTCCACGTTGGAACCCACTTTGCTTGAGGTCGAGGATGTCTCATTTCAGCATGCAGGTCATGAGGCTGTCAAGGCCAATGCCAGTGCCACTGAAACACATTTCAATCTCAAGATTGTTTCTTCCAGATTTGAAGGGCAAAACCTTGTGAAACACCCTAGACTTGTTTATGATCTTCTGAATGAAGAGCTCAAGACTGGATTACACGCCCTCTCCATTGTTGCAAAAACTCCTACAGAAGTGGAGTCCAAGTGATACTTAAACCAGGACATGGCTGCATTTCCCTCTCGTTCTGTGTCTTCTGGATGCAGTTATCTCCCTCATAGAAATCGCCAGCTGACTTTATCAACGCTCTTATGGTATGCAAAAGAAAAGGAGGATCTTGCTGATTGAAGAGAATTGGATTTTGGGTAGATCGCTAGTGGAGGGACGTCTACCTTCCTAATTTAGGTATGCTTTATTCCATTTATTCTTGATTACTTACTAATAGGAAGATGATTATGATGTTATGAAACTTTATAGATGCCAATAGATCTCTTATCGAATTCATTGAAATTCAACATTTAATCATCCTTGTCGAACTTATGAATTTGGGATGGGAATTTAGATTATCACATTCGCCTATTAAATTCTCTTGGACATAAGCAAACGGATCTTTCTCTTAATCTGCGAGCTCTCCTTTCTGCATGGTTTAGAAACCCACATTGTTGAGGATATCATCGTGTGTGCCTTATTTGTATTCTGCAATTTCTCCCCATGGAACAAACGTTTCTTTGAGGCTTTGTCAAACAAATTTGGGGTGGTCTGTTCCTTGTTGGTTGATACTGAACCTTGGAATCTATACTGGATGAGATTTGTTTCCCTTCAAGCCCAAACTATGGGTAGCTGATTCCATTTCTTCAGAATGTGAAATTCTAGTTCGATGCTTTTATTTTCTTGTAACATAGTTTTTCACCTATTTGCTGCCTTTCCTTATATTGTTATGGTGTTGACCCATGTTTCAGATCGTCCTTCTATTTAGCATCACCCTTCCTCTCCGGTAGAATATTCTATCGGATTAATAGATGGAGATGGTGTGCATCTCTCTGAACGATATCTCTGCAATAGTAAACACTCTCTTTCTAACCATATTGGCTACATTTCTCCTCTATACAGTTGGCGTTGCCTTTGCATTGCCTTCTTGTTGCACCTCTAGGAGCCTTCACTGCATATTTATTATTAGTGGTTCAATCTACAGTTAGATCCCTTTATTAGGATTCAAAGTATACATTACGCGGTATGGTGTGTAAATAACCTTCTTAATTCTGTTGGAAACCTGACACTTCTGCAGTACTTGAAAATAGAATGTTGTAGAGGTTAAATTAATCTCTTTGTTTGAGTTGCGCACTTGAACATCACAGGAAGCTCAAAGTGTTAAATAATCTCTCTAATTTCATTTTTAACCAGTCACAGCCGCACACTTGAACATAATAAGAAGTTTAAAGGTTTAAATCGTCTCTCTATTTTCATTGCCAACCTGTCTTGCTGCAGCGCTTGAATAGGAAGTCTAAGGTTTAAATAACCTAGCTTTATCCATTCTTTTGCAAGAAAGTGGCCGTTTTTCCCATGGCGTCATTGGAAGAATTGAATTGGGTCGGCTGTGGCACAAATTCATCTAATTGTTACCTGGTGGATTACTTTAAGTATGATTGTCTTTATGGTTGCTCTTGAATTATGGGGTTATTTGAATTAATTTCAAATATTTAGAAGTAATAAAACAAATAGGATTATAATAAGTTGGGAAATGTCTATCATTCATGATAATTAATGATTAAGTAAATATTTGATATATCTATATAATTATATATTTATATAATTATTATTAGATTGAAGTCTTTGAATATTACATGTGTATATTCGTATATAGATACTAAAACAAATGCAAATCTTTAGGATAATGAAGATATGGAGTAAAAGAAGGGGAGAGGGATAATAGTTCTTTGATGGGTTTTGGTAGTATCTGATTTGAGGAGCTAGATTGGGTAGTTAAGTGAAAATGGACAATATGTTGAGCAATGTTGAATTAGATAATTTATCATAATTGTTTTCCATGTAACTCAAATATTTAATTATCATTGTATTTAGATTGACTAGGTATGGGGTTTTATAAATGTGGTTGGTAGGTTTGGTTGCAATATAAGTAAACCATTAGGAAGCCTTTTATTTTAGATAAAGTTTCCCTTTTTAGCATTTCTATGTACTTGATACGAATGCATTAAATCTTAGAGAGATATTAGTGGGAATTTCTTAGTTTGATCTAGTACATCATACCCTGTGGTCTTTTAATGTTATGTATGAATAGGTATATGTAGTAGTAATGCATTAAACCAAATCTTTTAGGAAGAGGCATTTTAATCCTAATATAGGAAAAGAGAGTAAGATAGTGTCTCACCTTTTAGACGATTTTCTTTTAATTTCTCTTTTAAGAGGATATTTATAGGGTAATTATATGAGAGGGATAGATTCTTCTATGGATATCATTTAGTAATCATATGAGTAATTTAAGATGAATAAATATCTTCCTTTTGTTAAGTAATTACTCTTTAAGAGCATTAGTTTATTAAGTGAATAAATTAAGTATGGGAAATTATATGGTTAAACTTTGAATTCAAATAGTTGGGATAATTATATTTGCAAAAGTAGAAAATGTATCTTTGTTTCTTTAAAAGAATGAAAGACTGTATTAAACAGTGAATTTGGATAGATATGTATAGTGGAAACTAGGGAATCTATTAAGAAACTTGAAAGACTCTCTAAGTGGATAAAAGGAGTACTTGAACTGATATTCTTTAAATGTGGGTTATCTTATTTCCTCATGATTGACTTGAGTTGGTTAATGTTCAAGTGGAAGTGATAATTGATCTATGGAGTAATCATGTTGTGTTGTAAAGGTTATTTGAATTAGGAATTATGTTACTTGTTGGGTATTGTATCAATGGTTGAAATTTATGTTTGAATTTGTAATGAAAATTGGTTATGTTTACTTTGGTTGAGTCATAAGATTTCATTGGGATATCTTTTATTTTATTTCAATTTATTTCATTTTATTTTATTTTGTTAGTCATTCTGGTTGAAGAGATTTTCAAATGTTAAGGTCTTTGTGTAGGAACTACATCACTTTGTGTACCTTCCCTTTTTGGGTAGTTGTTCTTTTGGTTTCCAGAGGCTTGAGATTATTGTCAGTTGATGTTCTCTTTTTATGTGCCCTTGATGTGGCAAATGTTTTGATATCATGATTTTAAAAGGGTTGTACATGAATTGTTGAGACGTTGATTATGTGTTTATAGCGGGATGGTTAATGCCTCACGTAGTTTGGTCTTGAGATTATTTGTTTTTTAGTTACGGTACAACCCTTGCCTAGTATGATTTATGTTAGGGGTCTTAGGGAGAGTGGCTCTTCGTGGGCGCCGGTGCCTCAAGATGAGGAAGGGCTCAGGATAACCCACGAAAGAGTAGTTAAACAAGTGATAACCTAAACAATAGAATTTAGAGGGTTGGGTAGTTTAAAAAAAACACAAGATAATAAAACATTGGATTCCTTGGCTATGCACTAGGGCTACCATAGACTAGTGATAGACTGAGAAGGCCGTGGTCAGCAAAGTCATAGTCTCGTCCTCATGAGAGATTATCGGCTCCGCATTAGCTACCCTATGGTGTCGGTGCCTCAATTAGGAGGAAGGGCCAGCAGATCTATAGATGGGTGCCGGCGCCTCAATTGGAGGAAGGGCCAGGAGAATCCCATGAGAGCTATGCGATGACACTCTCCACTTGACACCCTTGTGCTTGGTTGTAGTTGCCTCTGGTGATTGTATCTTTATGTTGTTTTCGAGGGCTAGGGAATCCATAGATGGGTGCCGGTGCCTCGGTTGGAGGAAGTGCTAGGGGATCCCATGAGAGCTATGCAATGACCCTCCCGACTAGACACCCTTGTTCTTGGTTCTTGTCACCTCTGGATATTGTAGTCTTTATGTTGTTTCAGATTCTTGTGGAAATTATTTATGGATGCTCTTTGGTGACTTTCTTAATTGTTATTTCTTGGGTTAAATGTGGTGAGTTTCATAGTTTTATATGATTTTGTTGACTCATGAATGTTGTTGATTATGTCATTGTAATCCGTGAGTTCATGATAACTTTGTATGATGTTGAGTCTTGTGGTTCCCTGTTTGGATGTTCTTGGTTGATGTCTCTTCTTGTCAGCTCCTTAGCACAGGGGGTGGGTCTTCAGACCCACGTGGTTGGGTGGAACGTGCTAAGCACCCCATTGGGTCCCCAGTCAAGGATCGAGAGGTGCAGATTGGTGTTGTTGCGGCAAACTCCAGAGTTGTACCATTCTATTATGTCATGTGGTTCCTACCCATATTGGGAAACATGTCTGTATCATTGTAAGACTTGAACAGTGTAAAGTAATGGAAAGGATGTGATGTAATATTTGTCATTGGTAAACCTTGTGTGGATATGGATCCATATCAGACATTATTCAAAGTATTGTATTTATTTAAGTGAATGGTTCTTATTGATGGTTTATATGTATGCCTTGTCATGGTTTAAATTTGGTTTTCATTCTTTATCATTGATGTAAGGCATTAAGTTTCGTAATGTATCCTCGTGTACCCCAAGGGACGTAAATGATATTGGGTTTGTTTAAATGAATGTTCATGTCATAACTTCTGTGTGTCTCATGCATGTTAGTTTTACTTTAAAGAAAAATAAAATTGTGAGGTAATTGTTGCCTTAGTTGTCCTTTGGGGTTCGCACGACGGGGCGTTACAATAACCCTAACATTATTTCCTAATAATAAATATATCTCTAACCTTGACCTTAACCCTATACCTAAACCTAATTTTATATCTAGCTATATAACCCTAACCCTAACCAAAGTATTAACCCTTACCCTAACCCTAAATCTAACTATAGCTCTAACCCTAACCCTAACCCTAATTATATCTCTAACAATAACCCTAATTATAACCTTAAACCTAACTCTAATTCTAACCTCAATGCTAATGGTAACCCTAATTCTATCTCTAATCATGTTCTTCACCTAATCCTAACCCTAAACCTAACCTTAACCATAACCCTTATTCTATCTCTAACTATAACCCTAACCTTAAACCCAATCCTAACCCTAACCTCAACTCTAATTATAAACCAAATCCTATTTTTATCTCTGTAACATTGACCCAAACCTTAATTATATCTCTAACACTATTGCTAACTTTAATATTAACCCTAACACTAATGTTAACCCTAACATTAACTCTAACCTAACCCTAACCCTAATTATAGTGATAAGTTTAACTCCAACCCTAACCCTTACCATATCCCTAATTCTATCTCTAACTATAACCCTAATCCTAACCATAATCATAATTGTAACCCTAACCCTAATTCTATCTCTAACACTAACCTTAATCCTAATCCTAAACATAACCATAAATTTAACCCTAATGCCAACCATAACTCTAATTTTAACCTTACCATAACCCTAATCCTATTTTTAACCTAACCCTAACCTCAACCCTAACTATAGAATTATACAAACCATAATCATAAGACTAAACCTAAACCTAACCCTAGCCCTAATTCTATCTCTAACCTTAACTCTAACCTTAATCCTAACCCTATCCCTAATCATAACCCTATTCCTTACCCTAACCTTAATCCTAACTCATTTAGTGTTTTACATGTTGTGTTACGAATGCTACTAGCATATATATATTTAATAATATATCTAAAATATGCCAAGAGATATCCTTCTCAAGGCGCCTATTTTTTAATCAGTTTCTCATATAAAAATATAATAGGTACCTTAAGAAGGATATCTCTCAGCGTATTTTATATATATTATTAAATATATATATGCTAGTTATTTCTCTATTCAATTTAAATTTCTTTAGACATAAATAAGAATTGTAATAGTCTTTGTATAAATAAGTACATTTCTTTTTTGTGGCAATGATTTCTAATTATAACTATTATTTATTTATTTGTTTTATCAACATTGTTGCTAAAACTTATAAAACACAACTAATTAAAAAATAACTATTTTATAACTTTTTAGCAAGAACTTCGCTGCCCCACAACCCTTGTTTAAAATATACTTTTTATTATTTTAATTTTCAAAAACTTGTCAAAGATGTCTAATTCCCACCACTATAATAGATATTTGTGTATCTCCAACAATTTTATTTTATTTTATTTGAGTAGAATAAAATCTTCCACATATTACATATTTCAAATATTCTAAGATATATTCCCCTTAATTTCTATTTCCAAAACCTGCTAATCCAAGTCAAAGAAGCCATTATTAGTTACTTGTGATAGGTGATTCTACAATTAAATGTTACATAAACTCAAACCTTCATTTGTTGGATTCACAATCCATTTTTAGTACCTTGATTATGTTGGTGATTTTTTAAGAACCATACTTATTCTTACCACATACCTATGAACTTTTCAGGATTCAATTATCAATAATGGTAAGGATTGGGAAACACATAAGTAAGGGTTCTTAGGCCTTTACTTCTTCACTTTGGGCTCTATAAAACCTAGGAGGGTAATCCTAAATATTGTGCTTACAGATATTGGTGTGTCTAGGTATCAAACTAAGAATAAACAGAGATTCTCCTTAAATGTTTAAATAGACACAATACCCTAAAGATTTGGCTGACCCTCATGGCAGTGAGTAACATTAAACAAAAGAAAATGTAATTCATTAAAATTCACACACATCTAGAAAGAGATTGACAAGTAAGTTGACTTTAATTTTGTGATCAACTATTGAATTGGTCACCACAATTTTATTATAATTACTTTTCTAAACCAGTGCCATATTCTTGGAATGGAGCCAAACCAAATACCCACATGATTAGATAAAAATTTCACATTTGAAAATACCTGAAGCATTGAAAATATTGCATTACAATATTTCCACTTATCATCTCCACAATTTACTTCTTACTAGCATCCTCATACATGACTTATTTCAAACCCACTATTATATTTAAGCATTTACATACATTCATTGAATTAATGAGAAAGAATGGAATAATAAATCCATTGGAAACCAACAAAGAAAAATAAGATAACCATTGATTATATTATTCATAGTCTATATAACTTGTTCATAGGAGAGTAACATGTAGAAAATTTATACCATTCTACTATACGTATTATCATTGTTATTATCAAAAACCATATACATATCAACTGAATTTATCCCTAAAACATTTTTTATTTTTATTTTTAAAAAGGGGTAAAAACTTTATTAAATATCTGAAAGCAACATTACAGCAGAAGCAAAGGACCGAGGTCCCAAGGAAAAACAAGCACAACGAACCAAACTAAGATAAAACAACCAACACCATCATCTATCACCATTCCCAACCCTATCTTCAGCAAGAATATTCGTTAAATCAAGACGGAGCTCCTATGGAACCAACTTCCACTCCTCAACTCTCCATCCCTTAACATGCTCAGAAGCCCAATTCGCCAAACAATCAGCTGCCCTATTCCACTCTCGTGGAATATGGAAAAAGTCACTATTTCCATCAAAGAACTAACGTGTAGAATTTGTTGCACAACCCTAGCCAATTTCTGGCTGACATCTGCCACTTTTTTCTCAATAAGAAAATTGATCAATATCTGGGAATCAGATTCACAAACAATCCTTCTCCATCCCAAAGCATGAGCTCTCTCAAGAGCGTTAAGAATAGACAACCCTTCCACCAAGTTGATGGTCTGTGTCCCTTCATAGATTGAAAAGAGGAAAATCACCAAGCCCAAAGAGTCCCTACCAATCCCCCCAATACCAGCTGGTCTAGGATTGCCCCTTGAAGATCCATCAGTATTGATCTTCAAAACACCATATGGTGGAAGTTACCATTTGCTATCCCTATCAATTTTTTGCTTCTCTCGTTGTCCTCTCTAAACCCTTACCAAAGCCAAAGACGACCCTTAAATCCCCAATCTCTCCACCAACTCTGTATCCCTTTTCACCAAAGGGAATTCCACTTCACACCTAGCTTCCACTATTTCTTGAACCATGCCCAATAATCTCTACCAAATTTGTTGCACCAGCCTCCATTCTCCATGAAATATCCTTCAATTGCATTCCAACCAAATCTGCCACAATAAGAAGATAGGCCCCACAAACCACACATCCTACAAAAAGGAGGCCAGAGAAGGGGGCCGACCCATCCCCTACCAAAAATTAATCAAGGAGGAAGCATGAACACAAGGAATTTTCCAAACACCCCCCAAGAAATGCCAAAGCTGGAGGGCAAAAGAGGAATGAAAAAACAAGTGAGTAGAGTCCTCATTATCCCCACACATAACACAAATAGAAGGACCCTGGAAACCTCTCTTTCGAATGTTATCCCAAGTGAAAGACTTATTCCAGGCCAACATCCAAACAAAACAATTACATTTTGGCTAAGAAAGCTTGTTCCAGACCTTTTTCCACCACTGAATTTCATGCCCAACCAACCTATGAGACAATAACACACTATAACCAGAGGCTACAGTATAGTCTCTTTAGGATTGGGGGACTAGGCAAGCATGCCATCATCTCAGAGAGAGCTACATCTTTGACTGGAGAGGATACTTTGTAGCACAACACAATCCTCCTATAAACCAACATTTGGCCACTCATCTGTGGACTTCCATTTGGCCATCTCCATCTGACCATAGGAGGAAAAGGACTTAAAATCACTCACTTGCGACCAACCAACCTCAAGAAACCTCTGAAAAAGATTCAACAAGTTGGGAAATTGGGAGGTGATGGGAGGAAAACCATCCCAAGAATCAGTCCAAAATTGGACCTCAGACCCCTTCTTGCAAATCCAAAATAATCCTTCCTTAATAAGCACAACCCCTTTTTTGAGGGTGCCCCATATCACAGAGCCCTTCCCCACAAGGGGATACCTAGAAATATTGGGTTGAGGGATCCCAGGGAGATACTTCTGAGAAAGAGCCTTGGCCTAACTCTTATCCTATTCCTTACACCATTGCCAATATATAATTAGCAGCCAAAGCCTCCCCAGTCAAAGCCAATTGCCTCAAGCCTAGTCCACCATATTGTTTTAGACTACAAACAACCTCCCATCTAACCAGACTCCATTTGGAGGACTCCAAGCAACCAGCCCATAAAAATTGTCTTGCCACAGAATCAAGGTCCTTAAGAAAGCCCATAGGGAAAACCTGGAGCATGCATCTATAAATTGGATAGGGTTGTGCGTAGAATTTGTTGCACAACCCTAGCCAATTTCTAGCTGACATCTGCCACTTTTTTCTCAATAAGAAAATTGATCAATATCTGGGAATTAGATTCACAAACAATCCTTCTCCATCCCAAAGCATGAGCTCTCTGAAGAGTGTTAAGAATAGACAACCCTTCCACCAAGTTGATGGTCTGTGTCCCTTCGTAGATTGAAAAGAGGAAGATCACCAAGCCCAAAGAGTCCCTACCAATCCCCCCAATACCAGCTGGTCCAGGATTGCCCCTTGAAGATCCATCAGTATTGATCTTCAAAACACCATATGGTGGAAGTTACCATTTGTTGTCCCTATCAATTTTTAGCTTCTCTCATTGTCCTCTCTAAACCCTTGCCAAAGCCAAATACGACCCTTAAATCCCCAATCTCTCCACCAACTCTGTATCCCTTTTCACCATAGGGAATTCCACTTCACACCTAGCTTCCACTATTTCTTGAACCATGCCCAATAATCTCTACCAAATTTGTTGCACCAGCCTCCATTCTCCATGAAATATCCTTCGATTGCATTCCAACCAAATCTGCCACAATAAGAAGATAGGCCCCACAAACCACACATCCTGCAAAAAGGAGGCCAGAGAAGGGGGCCGACCCATCCCCTACCAAAAATTAATCAAGGAGGAAGCATGAACACAAGGAATTTTCCAAACACCCCACAAGAAATGCCAAAGTTGGAGGGAAAAAGAGCAATGAAAAAACAAGTGAGTAGAGTCCTCATTATCCCCACACATAACACAAATAGAAGGACCCTAGAAACCTCTCTTTCGAATGTTATCCCAAGTCAAAGACTTATTCCAGGCCAACATCCAAACAAAACAATTACATTTTGGCCAAGAAAGCTTGTTCCAGACCTTTTTCCACCACTGAATTTCAAGCCCAACCAACGTATGAGACAATAAAACACTATAACCAGAGGCTACAATATAGGTCCCTTTAGGATTGAGGGACTAGGCAAGCATGCCATCATCTCAGAGAGAGCTACATCTTTGACTGGAGAGGATACTTTGTAGCACAACACAATCCTCCTATAAACCAACATCTGGCCACTCATCTGTAGACTTCCATTTGGCCATCTCCATCTGACCATAGGAGGAAAAGGACTTAAAATCACTCACTTGTGACCAACCAGCCTCAAGAAACCTCTGGAAAAGATTCAACAAGTTGGGAAATTGGGAGGTGATGGGAGGAAAACCATCCCAAGAATTAGTCCAGAACTAGACCTCAGACCCCTTCTTGCAAATCCAAAATAATCCTTCCTTAATAAGCACAACCCCTTTTTTGAGGGTGCCCCATATCACAGAGCCCTTCCCCAAAAGGGGGTACCTAGAAATATTGGGTTGAGGGATCCTAGGGAGATACTTCTGAGAAAGAACCTTGGCCTAACTCTTATCCTATTCCTTACACCACTGCCAATATATAATTAGCAGCCAAAGCCTCCCCAGTCAAAGCCAATTTCCTAAAGCCTAGTCCACCATATTGTTTTAGACTACAAACAACCTCCCATCTAACCAGACTCCATTTGGAGGATTCCAAGCAACCAGCCCATAAAAATTGTCTTGCCACAGAATCAAGGTCCTTAAAAAAGCCCATAGGGGAAACCTGGAGCATGCATCTATAAATGGGCAGAGCTTGCACCACTAGCTTAATCAATTGGACACAACTAGCAAAGGATAACCATCAATGAGCCCAGTGATTAAATTTTGCCCAAAATTTATCCAAAATGATTTGCCAAGACTCCCTAGGCTGTCTACTCATCGAGATGGGAATGCCAAGGTAAGTCACTGGGAGAGTCCCGATCTGAAATCTCAAAGTTTGGGCAATCCTCAGCTGAATGGGGCCTGGAGTGTTGAAGAAGAAAATGGAAGACTTGCCTTCATTAATCTGTTGACCGGAAGCAACTAGGTAAACATCCAACACTCTTCGTAAATTAGAGGCCTCACACATTGTAGCCATCCCCATCAAAGCAGTATCATCCATAAATTTTAGGTGAGTTTGCGGAGGTAAGGTGCCACTCCACCTCCAACCTTGAATGAGACAAGACTCCACACTCCATTTAATCCATCTCCCCAAACCTTTAGCCAAAAGAATAAACAACTAAGGGGAAATAGGATCACCTTGACGAAGCCCCCTAGAAGCACCAAATAACTCAGAGTGACTCCCATTGATAAGCACAGAGAAAGAGACTAAAGTAACATAACTCAAAACCCATTGAATCCATTCTTCAGCAAAACCAAAAGCACCAAGAACCTGCTAAAGGAAGGACCACCTAACTCTGTCATATGCCCTAGCCATATCCAGTTTGATAAACATCACTTTTTCTTTAGAGCTAGCCATAGAATGGATGACCTTAGTTGCAATAACAATCCCATCCAGAATTTTCCTACTAGCTACAAAACCACTTTGTTCTTCAGATATCATCTCCTCAAGCCTCTTTTTCAATCTGTCAACAATAAGTTTAGAAATAATTTTATAAATTACATTGCATAAAGAAATGGGCCGAAATTGGCTTAACCTATCAACCCCCTCACTCTTGGGAATAAGAGCCAGAAAAGTAGCATTTAGGGCCTTTAGCATCTACTTATTTTGTTAAGATTCTTGAACCATAGCCAGGAGGTCAACTTTGATGATATCCCAAAATTCTTGGAAAAACTCAATTAGGAAGCCATTTGGACCAGGCGCCTTCCCTTTCTTCATATTGAAAACAATCCCTTCAAGCTCTTCAAGTGAGATATCACTCATGAGTTGTTGATTCAAATCTATAGACACGAGAGAGGGGATACAGGAAAGAATCTGCACTTCCTCAGGAGACCCCCCTTGCGAGTCCTCCCTAAAAAGAGATTCAAAGTACTGCACCACCTCCCTTGAGATTTCTAGGGAGGAAAGATGGTCTCCCCTATCATTCACTAGACCAGAGATAGAATTTCCATGTCACCTAGATTTCACTAAATTGAAAAAGAAAGTTGTATTTGTATCCCCTTCCTGAAGCCGTTCAATGCGAGCCTTCTATTTCCAATACATTTCCTCTCGTAGTTCCCATTCTTCAAGAGTTTTCATAGCCCAAGCCTTGTCCTGAAGCAACTCAATCATCACCCCATCCTCCCTTAACCTCCTCATGATACCATCCAAATCTTCCTGAGGCATTGCCTTTGCATGAAAGACATGCCCAAAGTACTGACGATTCCACCATTTGAGCTCAAATTTAACATATTGAAGTAGTTTAGCAAAGGTATACATTGTCGTACCATAGGCTGGTCTACCTTTCTTCCACCAGTCAGTCACAAAGGCATTCAAAGAAGGGTGCGCAACCACATAAGTTGGAACCTAAAAGATGGCAAACGAGGCACATGAGTTGACTTAGTAGCAAGCTTAATAGGCCAATGGTCTGATCCTCTCCAATCCAAGATCTCAGAGAGAGATGACCACATCCCTCCAACCCAGTAATAGGAAACCAGAAATCGATCTAATCTTTCTACAATGCACAAATCACCAACCCAACAATTGTTCCAAGTGAATTGACCATTGCTGGGTTTGATATCAACAAGATTCAAGGTAATGATATTGTCACGAAGTAGCAGTGTAGAGGGCTCCAACCTTCTAGTACCACCATGTTTCCCAGCCAACTCACAAAAAGCATTGAAATCTCCACCCAAAATCCATGGATGAAAAGGCATCATGTTATAGATAAGCCTGATATGGGACCACAGACCCTGTTTACCCTAAAAATTTGTAGGAGCATATATATTAGACAAAAGAATGACTTCCCTTTTCTCAAAACTAGTAGCAATCATAGACATAGAGGATTTAGAAGAAATCCACCAAAGAGGTCAAATTCTTTGAAGATTCCATAAATATGCCAAAACCCCAGAAGCTCCATGAGCTCCAATGCACTAGCACTTCCCACTCCTCCACAATTTGGGTGCCAAGCCTTGCATATTCTCAATAGATAACTTAGTCTCCTACAAAAAGAAGACATCAGGACCTTGCCTTTTAACTAAATCATGAACCACTTTTTGTCTAGGGTCACTGTTCAAGCCCTGTACATTCCATGACAGAACAATCATTTAAAAGGGCTTGAAAAAAGAGAATCCAAAGTCTTTACTGACCCTGACTCCACCAAATTCTCGCCTACCAGTTTAATCTTTTCCACATCCTTTTATCTGCCAGGTTTAACAAATTTCTCTGCCCCACCCTTCTTAATATCCTTCTGCAAAATGCCCAATTTGGGAGAAGGCTTGATCTTCTTAGTTGGGTTTGAACCAGTGTTCTTCCGAGGAGAGAAGAATTCTTACCTACTAATGTAACAACAGCCGAGGGTTCCTGCACCTCTGAAACCATCATCTGTTGATCAACTTCCATGTGCAGACAATCATCCCTTTGTGGCTCCAAAGAAGAATCAAGAACAAAATCCTCCTGAGCTAAGCCCACAAGCCCTTGATCTAATTTGATCAAATCTGGGTTCACCTCCTATTGGCTAAGCTCATCCAAAACCTCAAATCTGTTAAAGGTACCTTCATCCTGCCTTTCTTTAAAAGGCCTCTTTTGACCCCTATTCTGATTTTGAGCCTTGACCAGAGCAAAACCATCAGGCACACCTATCTCATTAGGAGAAATGCTCTTCCCCTTATCTATTTCAGGAAGATTGCTAGCAGGTTGTGAAGTCTGCGACTCCACTGGCTTATACCCTGGACATCTCTATTGCAAATGGCCATATTCTCGACAAAGCCAACAACGAAAGGGAAGAGTTTCATAATATAATTGTTGCACCCAAGAATAAGAGCCCGCACACATATCTATTGCATCAGGAAAAGGCCTACTTAGATCAATCTCAACACAAATGCGTGCAAAATTCATTACCTTTTTACCCAAAGTTTGCGATGAAGTCCCAACTAGTTTTCCCAACACTAAGTCCAAAAGGTGCAGCACATCCTCTCGACAGCATTCCACCTAGAACCTCGGTAGATGAACCCACACAGGGACATGATTTGGAAGCTCCGCAGCGGGGTTAAAACCTGTATGCCATGGCTTGATAAAAAACCCTACCTTATTATGAAAATAAGGGCCTCCCTCAAATACCCTATTGCGATCAGCAATGCAATTAAAAGTAACCATGAAATAATTGTTCACTAGCAACATTATCTCCATTTCCCCCTCCGGCTCCCATGTCCTTCGAGTCCAAACCTCCAAAAATTGTAAAGAAACCCTCATCCCCAAAAATTTACAATATAAAGAGTGAGCTGAGTAATACTCAACATCTTCAGCAATCCTTTCAGATGGAACAACTAGTTTTGGCCTCTTCTTACACCTCCCGAGACATCCGTTAATCTTCGTGATCCTCATGCCATTGGATAACCCTGTATCAACAATCCATGTATTTAGAGCAAACAGATTGTTATAAAAGGTCTTCATCCCTTGACTTGAAAATCGTGAGCCAATTGCTACCCGAAAATCCAAGTTAGGGCACCCCACTGACATCTCACCCTTCGAAGCCATCAACCCCAAGGCAATAAACTCAATCCCTACACCAAAGAAAGGGTGGGGAAGCCCTCTCCACACCCTTCCACTTAGCACCACACCAATCACCAAACACCCGCACCTCAAACCCTTCCCACCCACGCAACAGAGAGAAGGAACAAATAATTTAGGAAGAGAATGTAACCTGCACACACGAAGAAGTAGTCACACACCCCACCAAACACCACCACCCTACTCAAAGGATGTAGCAGACCCACCTCCCAGGCGGACACCCAACATCGAAAAAAAAGAAAGTAGGAGTGAGCCAAAGGCAAACCACGCACCCCCGAACACAGCTACAGGTAGAAAGGAAATCAAAACCCCCAAACGTGCACAAAGAGACCCACCCAGACGGTGCACAACAAGCAAAGATCTAGAATGAGCTAGGGCGTGGATGCCCTAGCTTAGCTCCCAAGCACGCAGACCCGAGACATGATCATTGAAACTTTCCTCATCCCTAAAACATATTACTAGAATGTTTAGTATCCATTTTTGTCTTTGTGTATAACCCCTTCAAGGAAAACTACCCATTGACCTCCCTCTTGTAATCAGACTTGAAATACCTTTTATTAGACAAGGGAGAAACAAGCATCAGGAAAAATTACACCTACATTTCACTTTCTTTTCAAAATTAATTTCACAAGAATGTGAAAATATTCCCCAATTAGTTACAAGTAATCATTTGTAGGATAGAGGTAGGAAAAAGGAAAAACTCCAAAAAACCATTTAGTCAGAGAAAACCCATTAATCTTAGAAAAGTGTCACCATCACAACATCAAAAACATGCAAGTTTACACCAAACTAGGAAATGCCACCATCAACACTAAAGGCACAAATAAATAGAGACCCACATCACAACAAATAAGCACAAAGGACTAAAAACCGAGCTCAAGCTCAGAAAAGGAATGAGATGTCACTTTTCCTTGTCAACAACAAAGTATGCTTGATTAGTGTCCTTATTGAAAGTGGAGTAGCCATCGCCACCTCATCCTCAAAATCAATCAAATAAGTCATGGTCATGAGATAGTGGTATAACCTAAATCAGTTTTAGCTCCACTTTAAGAAGAATCATTCGAGACTTCAACAGGAGAATGATGACATCCTATATAAGGCTAATGATACTTATTCTTTCTCACAACTTCCCTCTCAAGCCTATTAATTTTCTTCTATTTACCCTTGACCAATTCCTTCAAGATAATTCAACTTCTTAGATGATAAGAACACTTGAGGACACCTCATGTAGACTTTTTGAGATCTCTTGTTTTCTTCTTTGGAGTCATAGGGATTTCAGGCATATCTGGTTCGCTCTGGGGAGAATTACCTTCAGACTCAAGAGGGTTGAGTCTCCTAGACCTTCGAACCAGGCTAACAGACACACTTACCTTACCCATTTCTTCATTGAGAAAATTATCAAAATTCCCTTAGGACAAAGATACCACACAACTTAGAAATAACAAGCTCAAATTCTGCAATTACTTTAGAAAATTTCACACACTCCTAGACTCTTAATTCTTGCAAAAAAATCAAATGGTGGGAATAAAAAGTAGGTGATCTTCATTAAATAGAGCAATTGGAGATTTTTTGCATTAATTTTTCAAGAAAGCTTGTGTGAGAGCACAGGCAATCAATTACCTTGATTTTGAACCTCAACTGTCAAACACACCTTGAAATAAATCAACGAATAATCAATTAGGATGATTAATTATGACAAAGGTAAACACATGCAGTTGATGCTACTCCATAATAAAAAAAATCAAGTGAGATAAATGTTCTCTTGGATTGTATATTAACCACACACTTAGCATTTAACCAAACATGTCGTGTCACATTCACTCACTTGCCTATGGGAATTAATTTACTTGCAATTCATCACAATAAGACAACAGGGGGAAACTATGATTTAACTTTATAAAATTAGCTCGTACTCTTCCCTATTTCAATTTCACCTTCCCAAGTGTGTACCAACACTTGACAGATTTGAAGACCATAAAAATATTTCCCAAATTTCATATGTGTGCCCAAGAATTAGTTTTAATTTAGTTTCATTTTTATCTTAGAACAATCTCAGACAATATTTTAGTAGCACCTTATCTCCATCTAAATCCATCTAATACTTAAAAATGTTCCATGTGGCATTTGCATGCTTGCTCGTTGAAAAACATGTGACAAAAGTGGGCCCTTCACGAGATGGTGGGGAGTGGTCAGGATCGATCCACATGACCCACCATCGACCGTTGATATCTATTCTCTAGAAACACATGCCATCCCTATAGTCTGGTGGGTCCATCCATGGAGTGACAAATGTGACTTTTCCCACTAGCCCATGTGATTATTTTAATGAAGAACGAAAACAAATGGGTGTGTAGGGAATGGTCCTAATGAAAACACGTGTTGAGGTGTCCATCATTGATATTTCTCAAAGCTACTCATGCTGACCTTTTGGGAGCACTGGTCCCATTACAAAAATGACACACGACCATCACTCACTAGCTCGCGTGTTTAAAATAATATGAAATAAAACAATATGGGCACGCGGGGAGTAGCCAAGATGTAGCCATGTTACTTAATTACAACAGTTGATCTTCTTCTAATGGTTCCAATTATTTGTACCAAGGAGAATGGGCCCACCAATACACAAGACATGTGGCTAATGCTAGACAATACATTCAAATAAAACAATGAGGAATCAAAATACTCGGGCGCATGGAGAACGATGGTGATCAGCACTTGATGATCGAATGGCCAATGTAAAAGCCTAATTTTGCATGCGCCATAAAATTTAATTTTAAAAAAGGGCAACTACTAAGCCGATGGGAACTTGACCCTTAGGGACAAAGGATTTAAGATTTAAGTAATGAAAATCAAGCTCGACCATAGGAAGATTTGAATATTGAAAAGGTACTTGGTGAACGATAAACCTAGACCCAATGGGCAGGTGAAAGCAATGATTTTAGTGGCATAAGAGGTAAATTTGAACAACCACATACCAATAGCAACAAGTCAATGCAAAATTAGAATGGCCAAGGGTTTTTTTTAGGCTTGTAGGTTAAATTTGAAAGGTTTTGGCAACACAAAACCTAAAAAAATGGTGAGGAACATAACCCTAAGCCAAACACAAGAGTAAAAGTGAAGTATTTACAAAATTTAAAATGGAACCAAGAGAAATTTTTGAGGGGTTCCATCAGTGGCTCCTGTTAGGGACACATGCCTCTCATAGGCATGGTGAGATAAAGAAAACATGGGTGAAGTAGACCAAGCATAGATGACAAATCTAGGACAACCAACATATATACAATTTTTACATAGGTCATAGGTTATAAGGATCCAATCTCACTTGTCTAAAGCCTTCCCATGAGGTACAAGTTATCAATATACACCTTGCAATTTAACTAGGCATGAACTGTACTTGGTGGCCCTAGGCCACCAAACTTTGGGATGATACTTGTCTCTATTAAAAACCTTATTTTCCACTATCTGTATCAAGCTAAGGCTAAAAATATTCTCATGAATTTCCCACCCCCTAATCACACCTCTATCATTGGACCTAGCCATTATGAATTTATCATTGTTACTCTTATTAATGTTTGGTTGTGAATTGTGGTCAATCATTAACTAAAACACATGAATAATGGAGTATTCTATCTAACTTAACTTGCTACTGTACTCCACCAAATGCTCATCTAACTAGATAGGGAAGGTGAAATACTCATAATCTATTTGCTCACTTATTAATATAAGGGAAAATATCATATTCATTTTGTGCAATAAACAAAAACCATTCATAAACAAGATCCTATTCAAGCTGATGTTCATATTCATCAGAGCAATATAAACTAATTATGCTATCTAATGCTCCATTTTCCTAAAAAAATAATTTCTTAGATTCCACAACACTTTTATTTTCACTTAAAACTAGATCATTCCAATAAAGGGAATCATTCATATCATCCCTAACCTCAAATAATTTTTTTGTTTTAGGATCACTGACACAATTTGATTCTTCCATCCCGTTATCATTGTTCAACTAGATTTTTTTTTTCAAAAGATGGATCAACTAGTTCAAAATTGATATGATCAGTAGTAAGGTATTCAAATGCACCATTAAGTGATAGGTTTATTGACTCATATGTCCATGATTGATGTAAAATTAATCATAACTCTTGTTCCACCAAGTAAATTTGTTCACTCCCTTCATCAACAGGACTTTGGCTAAAAACAATCATGTCCCTCTCTACCATAAAATTTGTACATCCCACTTCTATTTCATGTAAATACTTAGAAGCAGGACCCTGATGACTAGCATTACCAATCCCATGATTAAATGTAGGCTCTAGATTCTGAGTATAGACATTTTTTTCCTCAAATTCATCACCAATCATACCATTAGGATGCTTTAATCATGAAATAGTTGAATTGCATTGCAAGAATCCATCACATGCAATATGTTTATCTACTAGTGAGGAGAAAATTTCATGAGTATTGACATAGTCATGTTCCTCGGGCAAGAAGGGTGCCTTCAATTTTTTCTCACAAAAGGGTCTCTATTCCTCATGAGAGTAATTAGAATTTTCATCTTCATTACCCTAGCTACTAGCTTTTAAAATATACATCAACACTATTTGCAAGTATGACAATATCATCATCCACACTGTTGTGCATACATTCATTCTTTGGGAAAACTCTTGATCTTTTCCAATAAGTTTAGCACCTTTGCTAGTTTGAGACCTCATTTTTTTGTTTATAGTCATGTTTTGCTTCCTCAAAAATTTTGATCCAACCAATCATCTGATCAAAATCCTGAGGTTTCAAGTCTTTGGGCAAGGTATTGAGCCCTGGCTCATAAATGTGACAAAATATGTCCATGCATATTGAATCTTTAGGTCGTAGCCTTTTAGGAATTTCTAACAAGGAATCCCGAAACCTTTCTAACAACTCATATGGTGATTCCTCCGTATATCTCTTTATGTTGGATAACCTTTGAATTAACAATTCTTGATCATCATCATTTGAACATTGTTGAAGTCTATTCTGAATTTCTTAATGATCAATACATTTTTTGAATGAAAAAAATGATACATCGAAAGTATCATCACATTGATCATCCTTTTCATCCTTATTTATTTCATCTTTATGATATGTATCTGGACAACAAACACTTTCAACCATATATCCCTTCATCATTGAGTATTTCATAGTGTTTTCAATATCCATAGCAATATGATATGCCTACTACAATGTTCTAGGATCCTTATCCTTTATCAAATAACTCATCTTATTTTCAAAAGCACCAAGATACATAATCAAACATTTTGCATCACTAGGTCTCAAGTATTTAGGAATATCTTTTACAACTTTCATAAATATGCGATTGAAAGAAGGAACCAACTCTTCTTCATCTTGTTGGATTTACCTAAATATTTTTGTTATCTCATTTGGACTGATCCTTTCACCAAATTTTTCCACAAATGCTATCATAAAAGCATCCCTTGAAGCTATAGAACATACGAGTAAATATGAGTACCAGTCTCTGGCATCCTCTTTTAATGATTGAGAAAACAATTTCATGACAACATCCTCATGCTTTATCTCAAAATCACCCATCAAATCTATAAATGCATTTAGGTGTTTGGAAGGTAGCTCAAAAAATTTCCTTGTAAATTTTGGTAAATGTTTCCTAATATCATTAGGAATCTTGTTAGGAAAACCTTTAATACCACAAAAACTCAATGGATTATATCTCTCAATAGATAACTTCTTTTGAGGGCACGATAGAAGCTGCATACCTGACATACTTTTACTTGATACATTCTACTAGGAAATACAGGGAATGATATATTTCTCTTGTGTCTTTATTCAATCTTCAAATATTAACTTCATAGTTGATGATAAACTACCTCATCATGATTATAAAGGTGCACAACTCAAATATACTCATGCCTTAAAGCTTTCTAAAAGGAAAATTTAAGAAATAAGCATACTTCTTCTGCTCAATATAGATACTAAAAATTTCACCTGAGAAGTATGTAAAATGACTGCCACTATTCCCTTCCCTAGTGCTTTAATTCACTTAATTGGGAACAAAGTATTTCTTCCACATCTCTAAGAATGGCTTTCATACAAATTTATTTCTTCTTGAAAATCAAAATAGGGGAAAATACTTGGATATATTTGCATAGATATTCTAAATTATGCTTAGTCAAGTTCTCTGCATTGATTCACCACCTCCTTTGTAGAGGATCAAACTTAAAAAATATGAAGTTTCTTTCACCGGTTGATTTCACTTTAAGCTTCCTTTTCCTCAAACAATTTTCAATGGCACAAAGTTCTTCAAAGTCGCCACCCACTTTTAGTCAGAACTTTATTTTAGAACCTTTATGACTCTATCAAGGAAAAATGATCTACTGTAAAGTTTTTCTCAATTAGTTCCCTAGTGGAGTTGCCATTTTTGTTGGTGATTTTTTAAGAACCAAACTTATTCTTAGCACATACCTATGAACTTGTTGGGATTCAATTATCAATAATAGTAAGGATTGGCCAACACATAAGTAAGGATTCTTATTCCTTTACTTCTTCACTCAGGCTCAGTAAAACAGATGAGGGTAATACTAAATACTGTGCTTGCAGATGTTGGTGTGTCTAGGTATCAAAAAAAGAATAAATAGATGATTCTCCTTAACTATTTAAATAGACACAATACCTTGAAGATTTGGCTAACCTTCATGGAAGTGACTAACTTTAAACAAGAGAAAATGTAATTCATTAAGATTCACACACACACAAAAAGAGATTGACAAGTAAGCTATTTTAATTTTGTGATCAACTATTGAATTGGTCACCACAACTGTAGCATAATTACTTTGCTAAACCAGTGCCATATTCTTGGTATGGAGCCAAAAAAAATACCCACATGATTAGATAACAATTTCATATTTTACAATAACTGAAGCCTTGAAAATACTGCATTACAATATTTCCACTTATCATCTCTACAGTTTACTTCTTACTAACATCCTCACACATGAATTATTTCAAACCCACTATTATATTCAAGAATTTAAATACATTCATTGAACTAATGAGCAATAATAGAATAGTACATCCATTGGAAACCAAGAGAGACAAATAATATAACCATTGATTATATTATTCATAGTTTGTATAACTTGCACATATAAGAGTAACATGTAGAAAATTTATACCATTTTTCTATATGTATTATCATTGTTATTATAAAAAACCATATACATATTAGCTAACTTTATTCCTAAAACATATTACTAGAATGTTTAGTATCCATTTTTTTCCCTATGTATAACCCCTTCAAGGAAAACTACCCACTGACCTCCCTCTTGTAACTAGCCTTGAAATCCCTTTTATAAGAAAAGGGAGCAACAAGCATCAGGCTGAATTACACCTACACTTCACGTTCATTTCAAAATGAATTTCACCAGAATGTGAAAATATTCCCCAATCAGTTACAAGTAATCATTTGTAGGACAAAGATAGATGAAAAGCAAAACTCCATTTAAAACCATTTAGTGAGAGAAAACCCATTAGTCTTGAAAAAGTGTTGCCATCACAAAATAAAAAACATGCAAGTTTACATTAAATCGGGAAATGTCACCATCAACACCAAAGGAAAAAATAAATAGAGACCCACATTACAACAAGCTAGCACAAAAGGCCAAAAATTGAGCGCTAGCTCAGAAAGGAAATGAGATGTTACTTTGACTTGTTAGGAAAAAAGTAAGTATGCCAGCTTGGTGACCTTATTGACAGTGGAGTAGCCATCACCACCTCATCCTTAGAATAAATCAAATTAGTCATGGCCATGAGATATTGGTGGTAACCTGAGTCAGTTTCAGCTCCACTGTCAGAAGAATCATCTGAGACTTCAATAGGATAATGAGGATGTCCCAAAGAAGCCCAATGATACTTATTCTTTCTCACAACTTCCCTCTTAGGATTATCAATTTTCTTCTCTTTACCTTTGACCAATTCTTTTGAGATAATTTGGCTTCTTAGATGATAAGCATGCTTGAGAACACCCTGTGTATATTTCTTGAAATCTCTTGTTTTCTTCTTTGGAGTCACATGTATTTTAGACATATCTAGTTCACTCTGGGGAGAATAACCCTGAGAGTCAAGAGGGTTGAGTCTCTTGGACCTTTAGACTAGGCTGAAAGACACACTTACCTTACCCATTTCTTGATTGAGAAACATATCAAAATTCCCTTAGGACAAAGACACCACCCAACTTAGAAATAACAAGATCAAATTCTATAATTAGTTCATAAAACTTCACACACTTACTCCTAGACTCTTAATTCTCACAAAAAGATCAAATGGTGGTAATAACAAGTAGGTGATCTTCATTAAATAAAGTTATTGGAGAGTGTTTGCATTAATTTTCCAAGAAATCTTGTGTGAGAGCGCAAAAAATCAATTACCTTGATTTTGAGGGTATGTGCAAGATCATGATGGGCCAAAGAATGATAATATAATGGATATATATAGGGTATGTGGCTAACAAATTTATTTTTACCGAAAATTGATGAAAAGAAAAGGGTTTTTAAATGTGATTCTTAGCTTTCCACCAATATAGATTATGCTTTATAATTTTGAATTTAATAAATAATTATTATTTATTTTCTATTTGAATTATGACTACAGTCCTGATTGATAGGCTAATTGAAAAACATCTATAGCTTTCAAATGGTATCAAATTTTTTAAATCCAAAAACATGTGTCATATTCTATGATTAGCATACTATAGGATTAAAAAAAAAAAAATTGAATTTCATGAAGTTTTGACCAAGTTAAGGCTGTCGACATACGAAGTTTTATATTTTAAAGTTGTAATAAAAATTCATAATTAATTATTTACTTGGAAAAAATTACAAAAAAAAAATGCATCACATTGGGTGGGACATGAGTCCTCTACCTATATCTAAAATCTTATTAAAAAATATTTTCATTTTATTGTGGTAAGGGTTGTCAAACAGATACCTACTTCTTAATTTTTCCCTAAAATTTAAGTACTACTGCATTGAAATTTCAAATCTTCACCAAATAGATTTTATTTTTGTTTTTCAAATAAATCTAGTCATTTAGAAATTACATTCAATTTGCTACAAATTCTATACTTACACATTTTTGAAATAATATAGCTAACTTATTCAAATTTTTACGTCAAGTTGCCTAACTATGATTTTTCTGAATTGTTTGCCACTTTAAAAGGGCCTATTTTTTCCATGATGTTCCTGTACATGCCCCTGAACTTCAACCATCAATCATACCTTGAAATAGATCAATGAATAATCAATCAGGATGATTAATTATGAAAAAGTTAAATACATGCACTTGATTCTCCTCCATAATCAAAAAAGCCAAGTGAGATAAACATTCACTTAGCTTGCATATTAACCACACCATTAGCATTATCCAAACCTGTTGTGTCACATTTACCCGCTCACCCATGGGAATTAATTTACTTGGAATTCATCACAGTAAGACAACGGGGAGTGATCATGATTTAACTTTATAATATCAGCCTATACTCTACCTTATTTCAATTTCACCTTCTCATGTATACTAACACCTAACAGATTTGATAGTGATAAAAATATTTCCCAAATTTCATATGCATGCTAAAGAATCAGTTCTAATTTAGCATCATCTTTATCTTAGAATAGTCTCGACAAATATTTTGGCAACACCTTATCTCCATTTGAATCCATCTAAGCCTTTAAAATGTTCTACATGGAATTTGTACACTTTTTTGTTGAAAAACATGGGACACAAGTGGGCCCTTCACAAGATGGTGGGAAGTGGTTAGGATCGATCCATGTCACCCACCATCGATTGTCGATCTCTATTCTCCAGAAACACACACCATCCCTACAATCTAGTGGGTCACTCCATGGAGTGATAAATGTCACTTTTCCCACTAGTTGGTGTGATTATTTTAATGAAGAAGAAAAAAAAGGGCACAAGAATGGTCCTAATGAAAACACGTGTTGAGGTTTCCATCATTGATCTTTCTCAAAGCTACACACGCTAGACTTTTGGGAGCATTGGTCCCACTATACACATGACACATGGCCATCACCCGCTATCCTGTGTGTTTAAAATAATATGAAATAAAACAACAAAGGCACATGGGAATTGGCCAATATGTAGCCACATTACTTAATGACAATCGTTAATCTTCTTCTAATGGTGCCATTTATCTATACCAAGGAGAATGGGCCCATTAATGAAACAAACACATGGCTGATGCCTAATAGCCCATTAGAATAAAATAATGAGGAATAAAAATGCTCAGGCATATAGGGAATGGTGCTGATTATCCCTTGATGATTGAACAACTAATGTAAAAGACCAATTCTGCACATGTCATAAAAGTTAATTTTAAAAGGGGGCCACTACTAAGCTAATGAGAACTTGACCCTTAGGGATAAAGGATTTAAGATTTAAGTCATGAAAATTAATCCCAACCATAGGAAGATTTGAATGCTAAAAAGGCACTTGGTGACCAAAAAACCTAGACCCAAGGGGCTTGTGAAAGCAACAATTTTAATGGCATAAGATGTAACTTTGAACGACTGATACTGGGAACAACAAGTCAATGCAAAATTAGAATGACCAAGGGTTTTTTTTTAGGCTAGTAGGTTAAATTTGAAATGTTTTGGAAACACAAACCCTAAAATGATGATGAGTAACATAACCTAAGCCAAAAATGAGAGTCGAAGCCAAGTATTTGCAAAATTTAAAATGGAACCAAGTGAATTTTTTGAGGGGTTCCACTAGATTACATGTTTTTTTTTCAACTTTTAGTCTTTTATTTTTTTCTTCCCACTCATCGAATGTTTGTTGCACTAAGAAACTACATTTGAAATTTCTAGAATGGAGAAATACACATGGGTAATTTTTTTCATGAGTTGGAGCACAACTATCATATGTTGTAACTACAATAATATTAAATATCTACCAAAGGAAAGGATTATTCTATTGAGATTCATCACTAAATTTTTTGAATTAGTTCCTTCATGGAAGTGGTTGAATTATACTGAGTGGATGGCATTGAGTTATGCAACAATCTCACATCTCATGTTACACAACTGCATCACTCAAATTTGGTGCTGCAAAACTCATTAAAAACTCACACTTGAAGAGTGCATAATCAATGGCACCTCATGAAATGTGATGGCTTCATCTAATACTGTTATCTATAGTTCAATAACAACTATTTTTTCATGCAATAGAAGCAACAATATTTTTTTTCTTAATAAACTACAGTTGTCTATGTAGTATGTTTAGCAATAGGATCCAGGTTCTTTTTTTATATCTTTCAACATGATCAGTGTATGTTTACCTTACATGATTGATTCATTCTTTTCTCTTTATAATAGTTTGCATGTTACTCATATTTTTGGTCTATATGACTATTGAATACTTTGAATGAGTGTTCTATATATGTTTGTTGTTTACATATGAATTACAATACAGTCAATCATTTTTTTAGTATGATGTTTGCTCTATTTTATGAGCAAATCCATTCAATTATTTTATCTTAATTTCCATTATATTGTTAGAATAATTTTATAAGTCTTATTCTTCAATTTGTTTTAGAGTAGGTTGTAGAAATATTCTTTTTATAGAGATCAGAAGGGTAATAGTTCTCTCCAAGAAATTTTAAAATGGAAAATAGTGGCAATTTTCCATTCCAACTTCCACTATTTACCAAAGACAACTACAAATATTGGAGTATAAAGATGAAGACCCTACTATTGGGTAAAAGCAAGAAGTTGAGTACAAGAAGAGGGGAAATTTCAGGCAAAACAAAAAGTTTTAAAGGAAATGCATATGTGTTTTCTAAAAAACACGTACACATTACGGATCAGGTACTCGAGACGGAATCCGAACGCATATGTGCTCAACAACGGGTATGCTAACCAAAAACGCGTACACATTTTTTGAAGGTATTTAGTTTTTTAAAACTAAACGGTTGCGTTTCATTTTGTGTTTTCCCAACGGGTCAATGGGTAATGCGTATGTGTTATGAAACGCGTATGCATTTCATTTGAATAACGCATATGCATTTCTGTAATGCGTATGAATTATTTAAAAATTAAATTTTCACACCACATCCAGCCTTGGTTTGAGGTTTGGGAAAGGCTTGGCAATCTGAGCCTTAGCCTTTGACCTGCAACTAAAAAACTAAGGCAGATTAAAGAAGAATGTCCAACTTTGACAGCATAGCTAATGGACTTTTTTTCTGAATGAATCTATAAAATTAAAACCCATTAGAGAACACAATGTATACTTTCTAAATATATAAATTTTGTTAAAATTGAATTATTTTTGCTATTTTTTAATTAATTTCTAAGCAAACTAGTCCTTAAACTTGAAATATCAAGTTTTTTTGGTTTTTAAATAACTTTTTATTGGTTAATTTTCTTGTAAAATAATTTATATGGAATCAAACTTCAAAAAATTCTCTACACAATGAAAAAAAAGAGTCAATTTTTTTTTTGTTTAGGTCCAATTATGTTGTCAGTACACATTGATTTAAAAAAAAATCAATTAAGGCCAATAAAAATTTAATAAAAAAAATTCAACCAAAAATTATAAAAAAAAAATCCACATCAAACTTCATGTTGTTAGCTCTCTTTTCCTAAAAGGAATTATGCAAAATAATTTTATTTGGGTCAAAAAGTGTTGTCCGTACACCTGCTTGGTATGGTAAAAAAAAAGGGACTTTTAAAAAGTGGTTTTTATAGATCCCTATCAAAATTAATTTCTATAATCTGGGTATTTTAATAATTTACATATTTGGAAACTAGATTCAAAATGGTAGATTTCATAGTCCTGACTTTTTTCAAGATTCATTGTGTAAGTGCCTCAAATTTTTAGTCCAAGTGTGACAAATTATGAAAAACAGCAAAAACATTTCCACTTTTTGAGCTTTTTGTGTACCCAACTTCTTGCATCAACCCTATTATCCCAAGATATTTGGGAATTAGTAGAAGTGGAATACCCAGAATTTGTAGATGAAAATGCTTTGAATGTCTTAACAAAAACCAATGAAGTCAGTTCAAAGACAACAAAAAGAAGGAAAATCAAGATCTATTCACCATTCAATTTGCATTGGATATTTTAATTTTTCCTCATATTGTTAGTATGGAAAAGTTAAAGGATGCACAGGATGCTCTAAAAAATACATACCAAGGATCTGACAAAGTAATATTGGTAAGACTTCAAACCTTTTGAAGATATTTTAAAAATTTAAGGATGAAACAAGCCAAGTCTATTCAAGAATTTATTACTATGACTGAAAGCATTGTGAATCATCTTAAAACTCAAGGGGAAAGTGTCAGAGTAAAAAATTATAGAAATTTTTTTGAGATCCCTTCCTCCAAAATTTGATCTAGTCATCATAGCCATTGAATAAAGTAAATATCTAACTACATTCAAAGTTGCAGAGTTGATAAGTTCTTTGCAATCTCATGAGGGGTGTATGCAATGTTCTATAGAGAACATAATGCAAGTACTCCAATCTACTATAAGAATTGAAGAAAAATTACAACCCCTTCTCATTCAAATAAATATCAAGGTGAGTCTTCTTTTAATAACAAATGATGACATAGAGGAAGAGGAGGAGTAAATCATAGATAAAAAGAGGAAGAAGTTCAGTGGATTGTAGAAGCATCTAGTGTAGATATTGTGAAAGGTATGGATACTATGAATCTAAATTTAGAAAGGAAAAATCTGATTTAAACTAACCAAGGGCCAACTATGTTGAAGAGTCTTTTGAAGATGTACATAAATTACTCCACATTCTTCACATGGAATTTGGTAAAAGAACCTTAAAAGGATGTGTGGTTCTTTCATAGTAGTTTCTCAAATTATATGATAGGTAAATTTGATCTCTTTGTCAAAATTAGATGAATTCATGAGAAGTCAATAAAATTTGGTGATGATAAAGAGGTTGATGTAATGGAAAAGGTACCCTTGTCATGAAAACTAAGAAAGGAGAGAATAATTTTATTCATGACACTTTACATGTGCTAAAATTACAATATAATATTTTAAGTATTGGGAAGCTTGTAGCAAAAAAATATAAGGTTGTGTTTGAGGATAATTATTGAAAAATATTTGAAAAATTAGTTAACTATCATCTTGTGGCAAAGGCCTGTATGATAGAATAGATTATTTGCACTTGTGCATTGGTTTATACTAAGATGCATGCCCTCAAAGCAGTCATAGATGATTCATGGTTATGGCACTGTCAATGTGATAGTCATTTAAATTTTTAAGGATTAAGTTTTCTTCATAAGAAGAACATGGTGAGAGGACTTCCTACAATTTATGAAAAAGAAGAAGTTTTCTTAGGGTGTGCACTTGGAAAGTAGCATCAAGATAGTTTTCTAGTGAAAAAATCATGGAGGGAAAAATCTCCTCTAAAGCTTGTGCATGTTGACATTTGCGGTGACATGCAAGAGGAATATTTGGGTAATAATATTTGTTTTTTGTCTTTTATTGATGATTTCTCTCACATGGGTTCATTTTATTAAGCATAAATCTCAGGCATTTGAAAGCTTCAAGCATTTTGAGGATATGATAGAAAAACAAAGTGGGTATTATCTCAAAATACTCGTTGAACAAATAGAAGGGAGAATTCACTTCTAAATAGTTTTCTAATTTTTGTAACACCGATGGAATCAAGAGATAGCTTACTATAGCTTATACTCCTCAACAAAATGGTATTGTAGAAAGGAAGAATTGTACCATTATGGAAATGAGACAAAGTATGTTATAGTCCAAAAATAAATTCTAAATTATTATTAGGGAGAAGTATTTGCAAAAATAGTATATATTCTAAATCAAAGTCAAATTAAAGTCACACAAAATTAGCTCAAAACATCACCCTACAGGAAGCCTAGAGTAGTCATAAGACTTCAGTGGCTCATCTTCAAATATTTGGCTATGCCACAGATCATGTTCATATTCTATTTTAAAAGATACTTAGATGCAATAAAAGGATATAGATTCCACAACCCTGACATAAATCAATGGATTGTTAGTTGGTATTTAATTTTTTGATGAAGGGGGAGTATGGCAGTGGAAAGATGATGTATGAAAAAATAAAATAATCATGAGCATGGAAGATAATAGTGTTCCTCCTCTCCTCACGAGCTTAAGTCAAAGTTCAAGATCAAATTGCAATCCTCCAAGCTCACCAAGTTCCTTAGGTGATAGATCAAGTCTAGCATCAAATCCAAGCTCTTTAGTGAAGGTACAAAGTTTAAATGAAATTCATCAAAGGCTTTCTAATGTAAATCCAATTTCCAATTTTTTCTTTCTTAGTACAATTCAAGGGTATGTGCAGGATCATGGTGGGCCAAAAAGTGGCAATATGTGAGTGATATGATGGTCCATGTGGCTGACGACTTTTTTTACCCAAAATTGATGAAATGAAAAGGGTTTTTAAAGGAGATTCTTAGCTTTCCACCAATATAAATTATGGTTTAATTTGAATTTAATAAATAATTATTATTCATTTTTTATTTGAATTACAACTAAAGTCCTGATTGATAGGCTCATTGAACAACATCTATAACTTTCAAACAATATAACATTTTTTGAATCTGAAACATGCGTCACACTCTATGCTTTGTATAATATAGGACTAAAAAAGAAAAAAAATGAATTTCATAAAGTTTTGACCAAGTTAAGGTGGTCAGACATATGAGTTTTATATTTTTAAATTTGCAATAAAAATTCATAATTAATTATTTACTTGGAAAAAATTACAAAAATATTCATCACATCCGGACATGAGTCCTCTACTTATATCTAAAATATTATAAAAAATATTATCATTTTATTGTGGTTAGGGCTTCGATGGACACCTACTTCTTATTTTTCCCCTGAAATTTAAGCATTACTAAGCATTTAAATTCCCCCAAATTTTCACTCAAATAGATATTTAAAAAAAAAACCTAAAAGAGTTTAGAAACTACATTCAATTTGCTATAGATTCTATTCTTACATATTTTTGAAATAATATCAATAACTTATTCAAATTTTTACGTCAAGTTTCCTAACTCTGATTTTTCTGAATTTTTTGCCACTTAAGGGCCTATTTTTTCCATGATGATCTTGCACATACCCTCAAGTTGAACCTTCTATGTATGAAGTAGTTGTGAAGTAAACAATATGGATTGATGTTTGAAATAAAGAGATGCATGCAATTGATAAAAATAAGACACAAGAATTAATGTAACATCCTAAAGACAAACAAGGGATTGGTGTAAATTAAATTTATAAGTTGAAATACCATGTTGATGGTTTTGTGGAAAGACACACTATAAGATTAGTTTCCAAGGGATTTGCACAAATTCCTAAAGTAGATTATTTAGAGACATTCACCTTGGTTGAAAGATTTGACACAAAATATAGTGGCTAGTTTATCAGATGGATGTAAAATAAACCTCCATGAATGGTTATATTGATGAGGAAGTATATGTGGAATAGCCTATGGGCTGTAAATTTCTAGGTAAAGAACACTTTGTTTGCAAGTTGGAAAAAGCTCACTATGGGTTGAAGCAAGCTCCTCATGCCTTGTATGCAAAGATTGGCAGTTATTTCTTGAAGAAAGGAATCAACTGACATCCCTCCGACAAAACTTTATATATACAACATCTTGGTAATAATATTCTCATTATCTTTCTTTATGTTGATGATCTTATTTATACAAGTAATAGCCCAACTCTCATGCATAAATTTCAAGAAAAAATGAAATAAGAATTTAGCATGCTAGATCTAGGACTTGGGAATTATTTTCATGGTGTGGATGTGTAAAAGAAATATAAAGGTATGGGTATGCGCAAGATCATCATGGAAAAAACAAGCCCTTAGGTAGCAAAAAATTTAGAAAAATCAGAGTTAGGAAACTTGACGTAAAAAATTGAATAAGTTATCTATATTTTAGAAAAAAAAAGAAGTAGGTGTCTGTCTGACCACCCTAACTGCAATAAAATGATAATATTTTTTTATAAGATTTTAGATATAAGTAGATGACTCATGTCTTGATGTGATGCATATTTTTTTTTAAAAAATTTCCAAGTAAATAATTAATTATGAATTTTTTATTACAACTTTTAAAAAATATAAAAAATCGTATGTCTAACCACCTTAACTTGGTCAAAACTTCATGAAATTAATTTTT